>JAYJMB010073547.1:0-23440 GCA_036873735.1 Pouteria campechiana | reverse complement strand
TCATGATTCATGGTTCATGATAGAATGCCATGCAATGCAATATCAAAGGCATTTAAATGACATAAAGAGCCAAATGTAAATCATTCAAAGAAAATACATCATAATACACAATTTAATCATTTCAATCACATTGCAATACAATCAACATCATTCAGCACAACCATAGGATACTATCCCCATCAGTCCACACATTAACACATGTGTCCAACATAAATAAATAGAATTACATAATTCCATCCTTCCAATCATGATGCAATACAATAAATGTTAATCAACAAACTCATGAGATACTCACTATCCCATCCATCCACACATTCACACATGTAACAAGAAGAAGCATTCAACACATGATGCCTGTAGGCAAGATCATGGGATATTCACTATTTCCATCAATCCACATATTCACACAATATAATAATCATCATTCAAATCATGGTGCCCATATGCAATTCATGGGATATTCACTATACCTATCAAGTCAAGCATTCATAAATTCATTTCGAAGGAAAGTACCTACTTACCTTAATGGAGAAAGACTTCATGATCTTTAAGTTCCATAGCTTTCTTCCAATCATTACTCAAATAGCTCTACACATAACACCTTGTGTGTTATGGGTGGTTAAAGATGAAGGGAAATTTTTCACATTTAAATATAGTGATAAATTGAGGTGAAGAAAAATAATTTTGAAATGAAATGGGTTTATTCGGTTGAGTTAAATGAGATTATGTAAATTACAACATCGAGATGAGTGTTGTCATGACTTGATTTTTAATTATTTGAAAAATATTATTATTCATTTTAATGGTAAATAACATGGAAAAATAATTAAGAAAGAATTATAAGGAAAAGAATGAAGAAAAGTTTGAAATTTATTTCAATTTTGAGTACAAAGTATGAAAATATAAAGTTTAATATGATAAAAGTACTCTCTTGTACCTAATGTTTGGCACATTTGATGGATTATTTAGAAAAGTGTCCAACATGAAATCTATAGATATTTAAATTATCTTTAGGATGAATTGAAAATCACATGAATTGTATATCATATGAGAAAATTACAGTAACAATACTAAAGATGTCTCGAGAGCTGTAAATTGGGTTAAACACATGGTGTCACTTTGAGACTAAATTACTAATATTTTTGGACTTAATTAGAAAAACTAATAAACATAAAAGTTATATATCCTAAAATTATCTTTCTAATGTAATTAGAATCACTTAATTTAGAGTTTGTATGAAGGATTTGTGGATTATTTACCAAAACTTCTCTGCAAGGGACACAAATTGCACGTTTTGGGGACAGAAATTTTGATGCCATGACGTTGGCATTTTGATGGCCCAAAAATTGACTTTTTTAAGGGCTTTTCAACCCACTTTTCTTCATTTTTTTCCAACCCACTTTTCCCTAATGCCCCAACCCTAAACCCCACTAAAGCTTGATCCCTTGTTGTTTGAGTTAGGAAACAAGTTGATTTAGATGATTGACCCCCTCATTATCCCTTCTAGCCTAAGTTATTTTGAATTGGACATGAAGAAGGGAAAAAGATTCGGCTTTTTGCAATCTGAGGAGGCTAATGGGAGTTTAGAGGTGGGATTCTTGATCTGGGATGGAAGCTACACCCAAAATTGATGATAAGCCCCATTTCTCCAACCGATTTCATTTTTTTTTGGCTTACTAGGTTTTTTTTTTCACTCATGAATAGTAAAATTTTTGGGGAAGATGATGAGTTTTATGCTAGGAATTAGAAGGGAATTGGTTAATTAGTGAATTGGGTATGATGATTTGGTTTTCCCCCATCTAATTTATGTTTTCCACATGTTAGGGTTGCTTTTATGCTAAAAAGCGTGGGATGTTTGAGGTGCTTTGGCTAGATTTTGTTTTAATCTTCATGGGGAAACTAATGGAATCATTATTGTAATATTAAAAGGAGTTTTGGGATTGCTAATCACATGATTGTTGGTGTCCACGAAGTGGATAGCAACATGTTGAGGTGTTGGATCATGTATGAACATGAATGATGATGGGTTGCCATTTTGATAAATTAAGGGTTTAATTGATTATTTTATTACATAGTTTTGATGTTAATTGAGTTGATATTTGAATGAATTTATCTGGGAATTCATAAAACATGATGGTACATTGTTGAAAATTGGAAAATCAATGTATGCATTTCACACATGATGAAATGAGTGAATGAAGATTGTGGTCAGTTGCTGGGATGAATTTAAGCTTTAATTAAATTATTTTTGACGTTAATTAGATGTTAATGATGTTCAAAATTATGAATATGTGATTAGAAGGCATAAACCCTAATGATTATTGCTAAAATCTGTAAACTAATGCTATGCATGTCATGTATTCAATAAAATGCATGTATGAAAGTAATGGGCAGCAATATGAATGAATTGGAATGCATTCCAAACATTGAGATGCATTGGAGGGTAACTCTTTAAATAGGCAACAATATAGTAGTTGGTGCACATGAAAATCTTTGTTATTTAACTTACATTTGATGAGTGAAATAAGAGAGAAATTAGTTAGGGTTGTGTACTTGGAACCCATACTAAATTGTATGTCTTTATTTGGAATACATGTGTATGTAGGATTACAGAAGCATCCGTGGGAGCCAAAATAGTGAACTAGAGGCTATCTGGAGAGTGCAACTTCACTTGAAGTAAGTAGGCTTTTTCTTCTTGATTGACTGTATTGTTGGATGAGGATAATGAATATCCTATTTTTTTGAAATCAAGGTATGCTTGTTTTGGTTGGGGATAATAAATTTCCCATTATGGTTCTTTTGCAAGTATATATATATATGTCAGAATGAAAAGGATAGAGAATATCCTAAGATTGGATATGAATGTAGAATTTAAATGAATGTTGTATATGGTATGATTATGTATTTGTAATGATGAATATGAAATGTGTATATATTGGAACATGGAGCGTGATGATGGATATTTTGGATGTCATTGGTTATGAATTATGGTTTTATATTTTTATTCTTTTTTATTTGTGTCTACTTACTGAGTTGCCTAGACTCATGCCTTCTTATTCTATTTTTTTAGCTAATAGGTAAAGAATTCTAACTATGGGTTGGAACCGATAGGCAATGGTTGAAGACGTCTTAGTGACATGATAGAATGGTGGGGTTGTAATCCCCTTTGTGTTTTAAGTACAATCAAAATTTCATTTGGATTTGTATGATTGTAATTAATAAGTTCTAATTGATGTATAAGGTAATGTAAAGGCATGTCATAGAAATTATTCATTTTCTTAAGAATGAGTTTGTATAATTATAGTGATATGTGTGTTGCCATCATGATTTAGCAAGATCTAGGGCTGTGTGTATATGGATGGATGTATTTTAGAATTTATATTAGTGCTTTATTTAATTTGATGAATAATTGTACAAGTTAAACCCTAATATTTCAAGGGATACTCTATCCATTTTCCTATAGAAACTAGTCAAGTTCCAAAATGAGACTCGAGCACCCCACCCTAAAAGTGGGCAAATCTTGGTGAATTATAGTGAAAAATGGTAGGTCACACATCAAAAAGCGGGGCATGACAGATATGTACAATAATTCAATTAACATATGGTCCTTGAATCATTTCCAGCAATAAACTTAAATTAAGGTAGCTAATCTCATACAAAGGCATCTTTGATTAAATCATTATCAACCTAGTTTTAAATGGTATTACACAATTCAACCTCTTTCAAACCATCTAGTAGAGGGTTTTTAAGTATCTTTTCCACATGAAAGTTGCCTTGATTTCAATTGCATAAACTCATTGTTCTCTCTTCTATTTTATGCACCATTTCAAGCCAAATACACACAAATCCTAAGTGCCACAATTTGCCCATATTGTTGTCCAAATTGGGCTCTTGTCTAATGCCATTTCAAGTGCAAATTTACATTCCAATGAACCCTTATTGTTGCCCAAGATTTAATCACTTCTTAGGCATTCATTTAGTGCATTTAACACATTATTTAGGTCTATTTAATAGCTAATTTGGTTTGTACTAAACCATTTATACATACTTCACTTCTCATTAAGACATTTCATCAAACATTACATGTGCATGGATTGAACTACAATTTTCAACAACATGTAATGAGCTCATGCATTTCAAGTCACTTACATCCAATATCCAATACAATTAACATTACCAACATCATAAATAAATCAATTTAAACTCAAATTCATCTCATATGCTACCCAAATCACCATTTATGGCAAAACCCACTCTAATGTCCCATTAGGTTGCTGTCCACTTCGAGGACAGTAAATTAATTAAAATTTTATATCCAAATCACTCTAAAAATATTGCACTAGTCATGATAATCATTTCCCCCATCAAATCCCTGACTAGCCCATGCTAAATTCCCCCCAAATAGATCACGTTTTACCTATTCAAACATCAACAATAGAAATTTCAAAATTGGTTTGGGGGAAAGCATTTACCTTTGATTTCGTGGATTGATTCCTCCCTAAAACAAAAATCTAGCCCCAAATCTTTGAGTATACTCCATGAATTGTAACAAGATAGATTTTCTCTCTTTATCCATTGTCCAAATAAGGGGTTTTTCAATACTAGAGGCTTGGATGATGATTGCATGCCTAAACAAGGTTTTTCCCCTAGAATTCATATGCAAAAATGACAAAAAGCATGGGTGCTTGGGTGTAAAAGAAAGAGGGAATGAATGGAATGGAAAAGGGGCGATGGTGCACTTAAATAGATCAAGGTTACTATGCTCCACTCCCTCACTAGCACTAACGTTAGGCTGCAGTGCTGCCATCTGGTGCCATGGTGCCAAGCCCGCTGGTTGCTAGGTTACTTTTGTCATGAAGTGGTGTTGCGGCTTATAGATACATTAAAATTCGCAATTAGTCCTCTCAAATAAATAGAGATAATGACATTTAATCACCTTGTGCATTAAACTTCATAACAAGTCTCTTCGCAACTTAATTATTCTCACTTTAACACCCTGGGGTGTTACATGTAGGTGAGTGAGAAAAATGTGGGGTTGGCCGTTGGTTGAGTAGGTTGAGGAAGAGGGTGGGGTCTGGGTTTAAGAATCCTTGGATTCTTGGATATAGTGGTTTTATGGGAAGTTTGAGAGGTTGAGCTCGATAGGTTAGAGGTTTGTGAAAGAGGGATGGTTGTTGGGGGTTCTCTCTCCAGGAATGGGCAAGACATAGTGACAAGTATAATCTGGATTTTGGCTTGGTATACTAGATCTAGGAGTTGGGGAAATAGAAGTTGCAAAGATTCAAGGTCAGCTTGATAATTAACAGTGCATCTACCTTGAAATTCTACATAGGACATGGTTATTTCTTCTTCTTCTACTATTATCCTCTTTATTTATTCAATTTTCCTTGGCTTTTCAAAGATCCAATCTTTTGCACTTTGTTTGAAGCCTATCTTCTTTATTGTTAGCTGGTAGATTATGTTAGAATGCTTGTGTGGTTTTTTATCTTCTTCAGAAACATCCACTCCTTTCAAGACTTTTGAGAGCATCATCCCACATGGTAGTAGGAATCTTGACTTGCTTTTACCATGTATAGATGATCTGAAATGATTTAGGCTAAGTCTATCTTTGTAACATCCTGCACTCCCACCCTATGTGTTTTGACCATCCCATGTTGTGGCCGACACAGGACGTTGCCACTTCACTTCTCCTTAAGGGAAGTTTTCCTATAACCTCACCATTTTTCTATTTAGAAGGGAAATTTTGCCTATAAATTTTGGCAGAGTCTATCCTGTATTATGTGCATATAAACCTGTACATGCATTTATGAATCATATAATTTTATACTTACAATAATAAAACATCAAAATATTTCCAAAACTTCACATAAATCCCAAGAATTACCCACATCCAAGAACTCGCTTAGTCCCATGATTATAATATATATCTGAATTAAATTACATCTATTCATAATTACATAATGACATGCCAATCATTTTACAACATTATGCATAATCAGAATACATCTTAGTTTAAATTAATACAATTTGGAATAAATACACATACATAACACAAAATTTTCAATTTGTAATTTATACAAATATAATAAAGTCATTGCCTTCAAGCCCCCTTGCTTGACCTATTAGCTAAAAACATATAATAAACAGGCATGAGTCTGAGCAACTCAGTAAGTAGGCATGATAGAAAATAATAGCACATTCACAATCACATCATCTACTATATGATGAGTCATGCGAGCAATCCATATTCGAATAGTGCCATTCTGCCACAACACTCTTTAAATCATATCCATATATATATATATATATATATATATATATATATATATTGTGCCTTTCAGGCACTTCACTTCTAAGTCTATCGAGACATATCATATCTATTTCATTCAGACACCACAAATCTGTCATTCAGGCACCACATATGCTTCATATTATTACTTCGGATCTCTCATATCTATACCATCATATCTATGCCATTCGGGCACCCATTAATGCCTTACAGGAATCCATATACCCTATCGTCTTTTACTAATACATTTCATTTATACATGCATCCTCGCATAACAAAGATCAATCTACACACAAGATGTCTGAGACATAGCCAGTCTCCATAATGGGATTTCCACAATCCCCATCCATATATATATATATTTGTGCTTGTAAATAAATAAATACAAATAATGGCATACTCACTATCCCTTATTAACAATATATTCAAAGGATTACCTACTTACCTTGAGTGAATTGCTGTCCACTCCTCAAGCTCCATACCTTTTTAGCCTTTTTAGATCATCCTATACAGGATAACAATCTCATTTAATTACAAATGAACTTAGCTAATTCATATTAAGCCAATAGATTACTCTTTTTGCACATTGTTAACTATACAAGGTTATCAAACCTTCATTCATTGTTAATTATTTTCCTAGGCACATAAATCATTTATTCCATACATTATATTAATAACCCTCTCATAATCAATTTCAAGTTTTTTTATGCCTAGTTACTTATATACCCTTGCTCATAGAAACTTTTCATCATGCAAGTTATAAGTATCATTTACTTTCGAGTAATTTGACATGGATAATCAAGGTAATTGATACCCATCTTCAAATAATTGTTTGTCAATTCATTATACAAATGTTGTAATGTCTTACAAGCATCCATAACTTACAAGCTATTCACTCACATGGTATTTTAGTCTTTCATTCCCAATTATACATCATCATTTCAATACATATTCAACATCAAATTTACCTCAATAACATGCTCATTATGGTTATAATTCAATTAACCCAAGCAGAATTCATACATAATCTCATTTTATCAACTGTAAATCATGCCACAACCACTATAATCAAGTTATTATGCAAATTTCCTTATTAATTGCATCATTTCATACTAATATTTTTTCCCTAGGGTTACTATTCATTGATGGGATTAATGCATAATCACACTTTTCATGCTTAAACAACTCCAAAAACATTATCATTCACAAATTAACCATTTTTCCCATAATTTCAACAACCAATACACATCATCTTCTCCAAAATTCTCAAAATTTAACTATTCACAAACCCTAACAAGCATAACAACCCAATTTCAATTGGGGAAAGACAATCAAATAAGTCTAAGACACTTTAATCTAGGAACTAATCACTTTCTCTCATGATTTCTACCTCAATTCCACCATTTTCCCCAATTGTTTCACTGTTCATCTTCCCAAAACCCTAATTTACATAAAAACCTAAATTTCGGATAGGGAAAAAGTGATTTACCCTCATGTTGAGGCGTGCTCTTCTCACATGGACAAGAATCCAGGCTCAAATCCTCCAAATCTTCCATCCAATCATCGAAAACCACTTTCCTTTCATTTTTTGTTGTCCAAGTAGGGAAAACATGGGTTTTAATACAAGAGTGATGGGTTATCAATGATAATCACATAATTTACTATCTAAATGGCATGTACCATTTTTTACTAGCTAAATGGCATGGAAAATGGTAGAATCATGGGTCTTAGGCATGGGGAGGAAGAAAATGGAACAAGGAAGGGAAAACGGAATGAAATGGTTAAAAGAGTTGGGCTATCACTTTTATACCATCAACTGGCATCGGTAGCATCATCCGTCTACCATTGCCTTGCGGCATTGTGCTCCGGTGACGCCAACAATAGTTCGCTGGCCTTGTTTTACTTTTTGGATTTTTCTCCTCTATTTTCCAATGTCATTTCTTCCAAATTAAATTCTTTATTCTCTTTAACTTTTTCCATCATATTTTTACTATCATTATTTCCCATCATTAATTCCTTCAAATAATATTAAAAATTTTCATCCCATTTTTGTTATTGCTAAAGCCCGACAAATTAACACCCTAGGTGTTACAATCTCTCTCCCTTACAAAACATTTTATCCTCAAAACTTTAAGTATTAATTCAAAAGTCAATATATCAACTTTCATCTCAATCTTACTATGCTTTCACTGTGCACTCTACTATTTAATTTAATCAAAATATACATCTCACTAGTCTAGTCTAATCATTCTACACCTTGCAAATCTGAATCGACATTATACATCACATAGATTACATTTTCATAATCATGTAATCTAATCATTTATAATATACCATCTTATTTAAGGTAACAATCAAGCTAACATTGGTATTATCTTTTAACATTACTTCAAGTCCCATGTCAGAGTTACAATTATCAATTAACTTGACTAAAACTATAAATCAATTATGTCAAAATATGCTATTTGCCTCCAAATTTTGATAATATTTCCCATATTGCAGCCCTGTCTAGTCATTTAATTGGTTTCATGGGGAGTTATGAGATTGAGCTAGACATGTAGTTTCCTAGCAATTGAATAAATCATTCTACTAAGAATGTAATTTACTTTGGCTTCACACATTATCAATTTGTAAATAGCCTTAATCATTCAATGAAATCAAGAAAGTGTTGTATTCACCATGACTTTACACACATATGACCTTACAATCACCCAAGTTTATTAATCATCTTATTAATGGAAACATCTTATCAATTCATTATTTTTAATCATGGTATTTATAACAAGTCATTCAAAAAAATGCTTACAAGCAAAGTCTTCAAGGATATATCATCCTGTATCACAATCAATCATAATCATAAATTCCATCGATAGCACTTATTAATATCATATATTCGCAACTCACAATTAATTCAAACCAATTATCACATAACATGCCAGTCCTCAAAATACCAAATGTCACTAAAGGTCTATTCATCCCTCTTTCGTACTGCATGCCACCAAATGCATTTCAATCCTATTTTATACCAATATCTGATAAGGGTGTACTCCTATCACTATTATGCCAACCAAGGCATATCCTTATCATTCTGTAGTTTGCAAAGGCATATCCATTCATGTCACCAAGGGCCTATATCAACAAGGGCATATTCTTACTATTCTTGTGCTGTAAAGGCATAATGCCACCAAAGGCATGTGCATTCATGTATGCCAACAAGGGCATTTTCATATTACATGTATGTCGGCCAAGCCATTTCCACATCGCACATATGTTGACAAGGGCATTTTTATACCATTTTCATACCACTCCATCTAGGTGGCATCTCATACCGGGCTATCTAGGCATCCATGCCAAGCCCCATATCATTTGGACCATCATATTACCTTTGGCCATGGAAGCCATGCCTCTCAATCCGACTATTCAGGCTATCACACTATTTGAGCACATCAGATTTGGCCATGCTGGCCACCCATTCCCTTTTTCAAAGAATGATTTGTTATCCCTATAACACTGGCTACAAAAGTACTGAATTTATGTTAGTATCATCATTACATCCTGCCTTTATTGCATTTGCAAGATTTCAGGTTTCACTATCTCCATCTATAAAGGGACTCAAGTATATTGTTGCCTTAAACATTATCATGATGGTTTCTCAAGCTAGTCACTAACTCATTGATTATACAATGATGGTTTTTCATGAGCTTACCATCAACTCACTGGTTCATACATAAGTGATTTTCACAAGCTAACCATCAATGCATTATACACTAGTGGTTTTCACCACCAACTCAATGCAAACAATACTATATCAAGCTTGAGTATATCTATATTACTCATACAATTATTCATCAATATCCTATTTGTATTATTTAAACATGCTCATATTCATTTCACATCATTTATTAGAAACTATATCAATTTAATCAATATGGCATTTCACATAAATTATTAATATTCCATACTTCATTTCACAGAATCCATTAGCAATTGACTATTAATTCAATACATAAGTAACTCCACTCATGACAATGTTATGTAATCCATATACTATTCCTTATTTAGTTCCAAGTATCAATATACAAGCTAAACTTATTCAAAATAAACGTTTACTTATCATACATTTCTCATACTAGCATTAACACCTCAATCCAAATATCATGCTCTAATCATAGTATTTCAAATCTAATTTATAACTTGTATAATAATCACTACTTGATTCGATCCAATTACACATAAATCATGCTTCAAAATATGTTAATTGTCGTCAAGTTTGATGACATTTTACCAAAGTTAACAATATCTGATTATTCAATCACTTGCATAAAATTGACCAAAAGAGTCAGAGATCAAAAATGTTATAATTGCCCATAACCTCATAGTCACTTAAGGAACAAAAATTAATTCCTTAATCCTATATGTTCTTACACCTATTTCATAACATCTAAAAAAAAATGCACAACTATAGGAATGATCTATCATTAGTACCATATACAAATAGCCCCCATGTAATCAAACGAAAGGGATAGTCATTATACCTTTACAATATTTCATTTAATCCAAATATTCACAAGCAAAGTTATTCAATAGAACATTCATTAACATATCATCATTTATAACAACTAACTATATCCTTAAAACACATTAAACAACATTCAAAATTCCTTACGTACATTCAATCAAAACAATTCAATAACCCACAAAATTCACACAATCATTTTGATCAAAGGAATCAAATAATTCCATCTAAATTCAATTAAATGACCAAACAAAATTCAATCACCAACATTTATTCATGCAACTTTCATAGTTTCATCATTTCAAATTCACATACCTTGTAAAGTAATAACAAATTAATTGTTCAAACAAGATGCATATAAGCATCACCACTCACAACTTCCATGTTAACATTATATAATACTGCAGTTCTACAATAATCAATTTCCTTGTTTGTCAATATGCATGCATGAGTTGTTTTAGCATTCTCAATCATAATATACCAATTTTTTTAGCCATACCAAACATTATCTCTTTTACAACAATTAAGCATATTATGCAATGGTACTCAATATTCAAATTAACTAGATAACCTCTTGGCAAATTAATCAAATAATCAACTTAGGGCTTTCACAATCATACCCAAATAGAACTACTATCGTGGAGCTAATACAAATAGTAATAATATTTATAAAGCTATCTAAATTCAATCATCTATACTCACTTGTGGATTTTTAACATCTCTATCTCAGTATCATACTAAAATTTTCAATCATCCATTGCCTGCTACCAACCAATACCATGCTCAGGAGGCTTCACACCAAGTGCTCTTAACCACAACCAAGTGGGCATAGCCAGAATCCAAAGTGGACATAGCCACTAACCAAATGGCACTAGCCATCATCAAAGTGGACTCAGCTGCTAACTAAGGGACTCAAATATCTTGCAACTATGTTGTACTCTAGTCCATCCCTACAATCCTGGTTATGAATGTTACAAAATCCATGACAACATTACCAATGCAATCTATGGTATCTAGTCATCACTACAACCTAGGGATTGCAAGTTCTCCACACAAAACTATGAAATAAGCAGAGTCCCACACAATAAGCTGATCAGACTCTTCATCATCGTTAGCGAGATAATCAAACAAAGCCCTATCATGGGCGGGATCCCAAATATCCAAAGTAGTCATCTCAGCAAGTATACAAACCTCAAATATGCAACAACAATATTCTAGTAGGCATTCAAATCTCATACACATATTAATCCTGCTCCAAGAGGCATTCAAATACAAATATGAACCTTAGTCATGCATCCAAACCTCAATCAAATAATCAATTATCCAAATATATATTTTTAAATAGATAATTATTCAAACCAAATAACCAAATGCCCAACCTTAATCCAATAGCCAATCAAATAACCAACCCCAACTAACTTCCACGATATCCATGTTGTTGTGCCATCCTGGTACCCTACAATCGCCAATCATCCTATCACTACACAAACTCAAATATCTCATGGGCATATCCTACAATTTCACATTTCATACACATGGTGTTTTATTAAGTAATCCAATAATTTAACTAATAACTCATATCAACATTAAATATTAATTAATCATTTCAAAATAGACATTCAAACTCAATTCCATAGTAATGATATTCTGACCAATATCCAAATTCAAACATGCATTCGAACTTTAATCCATACACATCCTTACTCCAAGCATGTACTCATTTCTTAATTACATAATATTTATATAATAACCAATCTCCAATTTTAAGCATGTATCCTAATCTAAGCATACCTCAAATTCTTAATTGCTATCAAGGTATGTTTCAACTTCTCAATCAATTGGCTAAACTCAAATTCAGACCATAACTTGGACTCATAACAACATTTCATATCAATCACCTAAGAAAAATCCATAATTCCATCAATTACATTATTAATCAACCTTATTTAATTCAACCATAAACTCAATGTCAATCAATATAATCATATTATAGAATCCACTTCAGTTAATCACTTGTTCATAAGTAAAGTTATTCAGTTATACATAACCATGCTGTTCATCATAACTAAAATCCACCAATGAGTCTTCAAATTGCAAACATACTATTCATTACAAAATTCTTTAAATTCTAGGCTAAATACATATTTGAATAAAAAATACATATTTGAATAAGTAACTATATTGCTATAGCATATCATATTCAATTAAAATAATCAAATAACTAACAAAGTTCAAACCACCATGTAAACTAAGGAATCCAATGATACCATCAAAATTTAATCCATTAAACTAAAACTAAATTCACTTTCCAATAATCATCCCTACACTTCATAATTTTATCATTTTATATTCACATATTCTATAAATCAGTTAACAATTTAAACATTTAAATAAGATGCATATAAACATTATTACTCTTCCTTACACTACTTTGATTGTAAAAGTTACATATTACCAACTATGTACATAATTAAGTCATCTATGTACCGTCACGACATTGTCATATTCATTTCATATCATTATCAACCACACAATATCATACCATTCATATGAATAGCATTTCTACTAAAATTTCTAAGTGCTTCTTTTTCCCTTACTCATGCCTTCAATGTACAACTAACATTTCTCTTTTATTTCTATGTTCTTCCATAATTCTTATAAGTTCATAAACTCTTATTGGTATGTCATTTTCTATTTCTTCCAAAAATCCAATGCCATCATGGTTCTGGCTCCTCTATTAACTTAATCTTATCATATAGATAAATTATTGGGCTTAGATACCATCTATAACATCCCACACCCCACCCTATGCCTTTTGACCATCCCATGTTGTGGCCGATATGGGATGCTACCACTTCCCTTCTCCTTAAGGGAAGTTTTCCTATAACCTCACCATTTTTCTATTTCCAAGGGAAATTTTGCTTATAAATTTTGGCAGGGTCTATCTTGTATTATGTGCATATAAACTTGTACATGCATTTATGAATCATATAATTTTACATTCACAATAATAAAATATCAATATATTTCCAAAAGTTCACATAAATCCCAATAATTACCCACATCCCAAAACCTGCTTAGTCCCATGATGGCAATATATATCTAAATTAAATTGTATCTATTTACATCTATTCACAATTACACAATGACATGCCAATCATTTTACAACATTATACATAATAAAAATGACTCTCAGTTTAAATTAATACAATTAGGAATAAATATACATACATAACACAAAATTTTCAATTTATAATTTATACAAATATAATAAGTTGTTGCCTTCAAGCTCCCTTGCTTGACCTATTAGCTAAAACATATAATAAACAGGCATAAGTCTAAGGAATTCAGTAAGTAGGCATGATAGATAACATTATGTTCACAATCACATGATCTACTATATGATGGATCATGTAGGCAATCCATATTCGAATAGTGCCATTCAGGCACAACACTCTCTAAATCATATTCTAACCTATATATATACATATATATGTGAAATGATCTAATGTTACACTAAAATAATTAGTGTACCTAGTGTTTTCACCACGCTATGCTGTGGGCATCATCCAAGCCCTTCGTGGGCGCTGTGAGTGAGGGAGGGAGGGAGAGTGCGTCATTTGATATCATCTCCGAGAAACACAAAACTTGTGGTACAGAGGGGGTGTGACGTGACTACTTCCAATCTTCCATCAGTGAATAATTTAAAAATTTTCAGTGAAAAAACCCAAAACCCAAACCTCTTTGTCGTCTTCCCATTTCATTAAATATTGAACATCAGTGAGGAATTTATAAAATATAAATTAAAAGTTTTTAATTTTAGTGTAAATTTTATTAATTTATTTTTAGCGTAAATTTCATTAATTTATTTTTAGTGTAAATTTTTTGAATTTATTTTTTAGTATAAATTTCATTAATTTCATTAAAAGTTTCTATTTTTAGTGTAATGAGCTTAGAAAATATATACTTGTAATCATATTAAAATCACAAGGGAGTATCAAATTAAAATCACAGATTAAAAATTTTAAATCTAACGCCGAAATATTTAACCGCTTGTTGTTTTAATCCATGTCCAAAATTATGCCCCATGTTCAAAAACATGGATTCTATGTCCCAAGTCCATGTCCTTATTCGAAATGCAGTAAAACATTCCATAATCCATGTCCCAAATTCTGCCCTATGTTAGAAAACCTAAATTCCATGTCCCACTGTGAACTCTATGTCCAAAACGCAGTAAAATCCTATCATAATCCATGTCCCAAACAAAGGCTTTCCATGTCTGAAAACCCAGATTTCATATCCCACTATCAACTCTATGTCCGAAATGTAGTAAAACCCTAATGTAAATAGGGTAATCGAAGTCGATTCTTCATTGCAGACACAATAATTTTTCCTGTCCTCCATATTTCCCAAGTCCAAAATCTCAGCAACTTTCCCATCCTCATTGCAGACATAGCGTCTTCCCACAATATTTAAATATTCCCATGTCACACCTCCTTTCTTCTCTGTTTTTCCTATTTACTCCATATTTCTTTTCTGAAGATTTCCTAAATCCATCCCTTCTTCATCCCAATCCAAAATCATGGATGCAATGGCTGAATCATGCATGGTACCAACATCAGCATCTACAGAGTCTTCCAGAAGAAGAAGAACAAGAGTGGAAGAAGAAGTGAAAGCATCACCATCATAATGGAGAAGGTTAGACGAGAATCATCTGCTAAAGATATTTTTCTTAAACAGTCACAAATCCTACAATAGAGTTGTGAATGTCTATGAAAAAAAAAGTAGTGAAGGGGAGGAGTCTTGATTTTGACTAACTCAGTGAAAATGATTTGGATTTGGACATATGTAGATGGATTAAAATCCAATGGTGAACTGAATTTATGAGTTACAGGGAGAAATGCTACATAAGGATGGTTAAAATATTATTCTACAACTATGATTCAAAGATGAAGAAATCATAGATAGGAGATAGAGTATCTCTTGAGAACATAAGGGAGTGTCTGAATCTCCCTATAATTGAAAGAAAGGAAAAGGATTGGCCTACCTCAAGAAAATAACTATTTTCAGAGGTGGCTGGAATAGAGGTTGATGAAGAAGTTAAGATGCTACATCCCATCATTTTGGACAAGAATATGAGAATGACCCACATTTTTCTTATCAACGACATCTTTCTAAAAATAGGAGGTAGAGATAACATTTCTAAGAAAGATTACAGAATGTTGTGGGCAGTGAAGAATGAGAAGAAAATAGACCTGGCAAAGACAATCTTAGATCATTTGTTTCAAGTCAAAAGCAATAACAGATATCCTCTTCCTTATGGAATGATCATGAAAAAATTCCTAAGAAGAGTAGGAGTTGATTTGACTTCTGAAGATGGAGAAGAATTTCAAATTTCTGATTTGATGATTGAGGTGAATCTGAGAAAAATTGGTCCCAAAAGGACTAAGTCATCCAAGCAAACAAGATTTGAGGGTGAAACAACCGAAAGAAGAGAAGCAAAATTACCTAATTCAAGTGTGGAAATAAGGGAAAAAGTTCTATGGGAGAATCCAGAACCAATTCCCACTAATAGAGTATGGGAAATTATAGTTGATCTAAGAGAAGAAGAGGTGGTTATTGAAATGAGAGAGCCTGCAACTAGAGTTGTTGAGACCAGAAGAGAATCTGTATATGTAACAAATGAAGGTCAGACAATAGCAATGCATGCAGTCACTTTAGTTGCAGCAACAACAACATATGCAGTAGCTGCATAAATAACAATAGGAATAATAGTAGAAGCAACAACTTCTCCACTCACAAAAGTAGCAACACCTTCTCCAAGCAGGCCATCATCCTCCACTTATAGTAGTTTTAAGAACAGGCTGAGAAAGATTGAAGTTGATGTTTCAGCTCTGAACATCAAGATGGATTCAATGAAGGAGAAGATGATTTCAATGTGTTAAAAGCTAGATACTTTAGCCTGTTTGGTTTAGTCCATCAAATGCCAATCGAAGCCTATTCAATCCTCTTCTCCATCATCACCTTTTCATGATCTTAGACCTTCTCCACCCCTAAGATCTCAATATTCTAATCACTCTCATCAATCTCCATCTCATCATGGTGATCAGTCTCATCATTCCTCATCCCATCAATCCTCACCCTGGTCTCCTGTTCATGAGCATAGACCTACTTCACCCATCAGGTCTACTCATCTCACGAGTACTCCATCCTCTCCAAGTATTGAAATTCTTTCATCTCCATAGTCCTCTTCTCAACTCACATCCCACACTTCTCCACTACCAACTTCTCCAATTGTTGCAGTTCTTCCATCTCCATGTTCCTCTCCTTAGTCAAGACCCACTTCATCTTCATGTTCTGACTCAAAATCCTCTCTCTTTGAGTCAAGTGAGCCACTTGCAAATATTTTAATATGGATGAAGTCCACTCTAAATAAATCTTATCTCTCCTCTCCACAGGAAACTGCCTCTCTTCCATCACAACCATCTCTTTCTTCTCAATAGACAACACCTCCTCCCCCTCCACAAAAACCTCTAATGAATTCTCCTCTACAAATTCCAAAAGTCTCTAAGGTTCCTATAAAGGAACAAAAGTCAGACATCATCCCTACCATAATATCACTCAAACCAACATGTAAAATTCAGCATCCTAAACTTCCCAAATCAACACACTTAACTAGTAGGAATCTAGGGAAAAGAATAAAAATGACTCTTTAAGAAGTTGAACATAGGCAGTTGATAAATCAAATGGCTACCCAACTTCTTGAATCCCAAAAAAGGCCAGTCACTCTCCCTAATCTTCCTTTCCCAGATTTTGAAGATCAAGATCTCCTCAACCATATTATAATATTGAAAGGTCCAATTAAGAACTTCAAGCCCAAACCACTCCCAGATGGTGATGCAATCATAGATAAAATACAGAGTAATTGTATCCTTCCCACTTTATCTAACCCACCACCTCAACCCCCACAAAATCCTTCACTTGGCATGGGTTCAAGATCATTAGATGATAGGATTAGATTTTATATTGTAATTGACACATCTGATCCTAACTTTATTTACCTTCTAGAACATGTGTGTCTAATCCATAGGAAGAGGAACCTTGAGGCATTTGGGCTTGGGATTCCATCTCTATTTCTAGAGTATGGATGTCCCCTGTATAGAATAAAACTAAGGATTGTTTCTTGTCCTGAACAAGGAAAGGCAAATTCTGTAGTATCCACATCTCACTCCCAATCAGAGGTTGTTGTTGCCTCCATTTCTACCCCTCAGCATCCTCCATACAAATCTTCTTCTCTCAGAACCAAAGCTCCAAGTTTTAAGCCTAAACCTCCCCCCCCCCCCAAAAAAAAATGGTAGTTTCCAAACCTTCTACTACCAAACTCCCTTCTTCCACCCCTTAGCTTCCTCCATCAAAACCTCTTTCTTCTAGGCTCAAACCATCACCTTTCCAAACCAGACCACTTTCATACAAATTGCTTCCTCCTCCTCCCATCTACTTAGTTCAAGAGGAATATGCTCCCAGACTTAAAGCAAATAACATAGCTTTGGGCATCTACCCTCCTACCTTAAGATACTTGCATCTGAATACCAAGTTTGTCTCAGTGTTATCCCTCCACTCATGCCCCCATCAACATTACTAGTTGTGTTGACATAGGCTCAATCGATTCTGGCAATAATGGTTACATCAAAAATAGGTCCTCGAGTATCTTTCAAAAGATCAAAGATGACTGGATCCAACAAATAGGAGCCCAAATCAAAGGAATAAATTTCTTTTTGCCACACAGATGTTATCTGTAACTTTTATATGCACTCATTTTTTCTTATACTTACCATGTAAATTAGAAATTTTATAAGTACTTATTGATATATAATACTTATATTATAATTTATAATTTTGATATGTACTCATTGATATGTAATACTTATACTTCGTACAGAATTGTTATTACCTTATGGAAGTCGGTTGACAACTTGTCTCATTTTATTTTTGCAAGTGAACAAGTATAGGAGATGGTCTTTTCAAGCTTTTGATTTTGTTGGATTGGGTTACTCCATTTGCAGCAAAATTTATACTGATGAAATTGCAGGATGAAGATTGCAAAATCTTACAAAGTTTAGTGGATCTCGGGATTATGGGACATGGGTGTGGGAGTTGAGACATGGAGACTAGGACATGGGACATGGACAGATGGACATAGTATATGGGACGTGGGACATGGGACTTGGGTTGTGGGACATGGACATGGGACTTAAGACATGGAGGGCGAGACTTGGGAGATGTAAAGTGAGTCATTGGTTGTGGGACATGGACAAAAGGAACTGTTCCTCCATGTCCGGCTTCATAATCCCAAACATGGAATATGAATCCAAATATGGATGAATAGTTCCTGGACATGAGAAGGTTCACTGTGGCACTTGGAATCGTTTATCCCATGTCTAGGACTATAAATCTGGACATGGACGAATGATTTCCAGACATGAATATTAGATTAGGACATGGGATGAACGGTTCCAAGTGCCCAAGTCCCACTGCCCATGTCCCACTGTACATGTCCCATGCCCATATCCCACTGTCTATGCCCATGTCCCAATCTTCATGTCCCAAGTCCCATGCCCATGTCCCACGTCCCATGTTTATAACAAGCACTCTTCTATTATAACAGCTGTTGTAATGAATCTCCACACTTGATTTATATGTTCATGGCCCATCTAAGTATTTACATAGAGTCTTGCAAGCGGACTAGTGTTAGCCACATGCTTCTTGTAGAAGTAAAAAAAATCAACAGATGCACTAAAATATCTACTAAAATCAACAGATATTCTATTCATCGTAAGGTTTCACATCGTAGGTCAAGGTCAGGCGTTAGTTTGGGTTAGGTCCCAGGAAGGTCTCAAATCCTCTCTTGCCATCCTTCGACTCTTCCCAGTTGAACCCGATCTTGGTTGAGGACAGTGTAAGTTCGCGCCAAACCTAGCATCATCTCCTATTGATGCTGCTGCATATCCATAAGTTGCATTTTCAACTGGGATACATCCCACTTTAGACCATTGATTTCTAGTCTATCCCAATCCTCTAGTGTTGTGAAGAATGCATCCCAAGATCCGTTATGTGGAGAGCTAGATATCTTTGTTGTAGATGAGTTTTCCATCATTGAGGAAGATGAGGTATGAGATGCTGCAGATGCCTTTTGGGCATTTATAAAAATTCTCTTACAGGATATATATCAATTCAAGTGAATATCATCGTATAGTAATAAATATATGTACGTTGTAATCTCCCAACACCCAACCGATGCTCCTATGCAACTTGAAGTATCATAAACAATGATGGAATATTCGCGTCATTCTAAGCATTTAAATGGTTGTGCCTGGACATCATTAGAGATTAAGGAAAAACAATGAATATAAAGACATGATTGTAATATATTAATATTTTAGTTTATTTAGAACATCTATTATATATTAGAATTAAAACTAAGAGCATGACGGAAAGAACTGGTATCTAACCATGGGTACATCATCTCCAACTCTTGAAGGAGCCCACTTATTTCATGCTGATTGGAACAAAAAAAGTGGTCAGGTGCAAAATGTTGGATATGCTTTGCCATTCTTGTAACATTTTCTATCTCGGCCTACAACCATTAATGTTCGTGGTTTACATCAGAAAAGCACTCTGCCCATGAAAGAATAATGTCTTGCTCGATGAGTTGCAATTCTCACAGAGAAGTCTGCCGTGTTTGTATCTCTCTATGTAGTTCTTCGATCCTGCGTAAGGGCCTCTCCTCCGAAGTGGTATTCCATGACCCCCACGAAACATTTGGCTTCCTGTTGTCCATTAGTAGCAATGGTTGGAATGAAAGAAGGCCTGAGCAGTTCTAGACTTGGAGAAGAAAGGTTGGGAATACTAAGGGAGACTAACCTATTCCTAGATTAATGCGTAAATTAAGTCTAGCCTTGGAAATCTGAATGAACAAGGATGCATGCATCTCCTCGTAAATATAGAATATCGAGCCTTCCCACAAGCCTCCAAAATGTCACATTAAATGAGACTCGCATATGTGATATGGAGTATCTTGTTAAGTTAGATTATGTTATATTCGATTATTGAGTTTTGCTCCAATCAAAGGAAATTAACCTAATATGGTTATATTTAACTATATCCTGATTTGAGTCAATTTTTTTTGTGCCTTACAATATGAACAATCCATTAATGGAGTACATGGAAAATTATGCCTCTTAAATGGGACATGGGCATGGGACTTGGGACTTAGGACATGGGACATGGAAATGGGCATTGGGACATGGCATGGGACTTGGGACATGGGCATGAGACTTGGGACATGGGCATGGGACTTGGGCCATGGGCATGGGACATGGGACATGGGACTTGGGTTGTGGGATATGGTACTTGGGTCTTGGGACATGGGACCTAGGTCATGGGACTTTGGGCATGGACTATGAGAACCATTCATCCATGTCCCAAATTAATATCCCATGTCCAAGATTATAAATCCGTAATTGGATGAACTATGCATGACAAACAGAGAGGTTTGGGTAATGCCTTGAATGGAACCTCCATGTCCTGGATGGAAACCTTTTAAAAAAAAGATGACAAGCTGAACAAAGAGGTGCAATGGCCTTCCAATCGCCCAAAATCACAACAAAACAATAAAGGCCTTCCCTGGTCTAATAACCACAAATGCATATAAGCATTTCAAGAAAGAATATTACATATAGTTCAAGTTGAAGACCATTATCTCAAAAGATGCCATTACAGAGAAGTACATGAATGTCTACATAAGCCACACTATGACAAACATAAGCACTATAAGATAAAAAATTTGCAGTATTCTCTTACATGCCTTGACCTCTATCTCCAAAGCCATCCAATTAGCCTCATATTTTGATAACTCCTCTCTGGTGTGCTACGTTCCTTGAAATTTTGATTTTAGTTGTTGGTTCTCTTTGTGTGTAGCATATAGTTGACTATTCAGCCTCCTGATCTCATGCATTTGATCTCTTCTAAACTAATGCTCTCTATCAGAGAGAGGGGGATCCACCTATTGAAAAAAGGAACATTTTTAGGGACAATCTTGTAATGAGACAATTAAACACTTGTCAATTACATCAACATATTTATACATGACACTAAAGAGAAGTATAAAGACACTAATGAAATAACCCGTATAATTAAGAAATCACCTCCTTGGGTTCTTCTTCGTCTAAGAAGTCAAGATGTGTGCTTCAAAACTACATTTACAAGAAAATATTATAGAATATGGTAAACTCATACCCTCCATGAAGAAGTCATATGAAGTATTCTACAATAACCAATGAGGATTCCATTAGTATGTCATCAGCATAACAGCCCAAACATATATACAAAACTTTAATATAATAAAAGATAAGCATAAAATACCTTTCTAATTGATATTACAATGGGATGAATCAGTGACAGGGTTAGAGGTTCTCATGATAATTTTTGTTATCGTGCCTAGTAACAATTTTCTTGCAACTGCGATGCAACCTACCGGCCCCAATTCTCCTAGTCACCTCCATTTTTGACTTGAATCTCTCAGTAGTGAGACCTTTTATATTCACACTATGTGGATCTAGTATTGCATTTGGTTAGGAGTTGTGGCTATGTACCCCATCAATTGGGAGATTAGCTGATGGGTTTGTCATATCATAATTTGAGGGCAACATTAAATTAGGCTGATGTACAACCCCCACACTTTCATTATTGAAGTTGGCATGACTCCCTTCAGCATCGTCATGTGCATCCATGATATGTTCTCTCTTATATTCTCTTATTTTTTTTAAATCCTTTTCAACCCTTTAAAAATAATTTCATAAAGAGCCAAATCACTGGTCCCATCATGAACAATTTTACCACATTCTTGCATCAAGTTATGGTGCCGTATAATATTTGAATTTTCAACACTTAATGTTGTGGCACATTGTTAGAGTATGATCTTTTCCTTAGGTGTTTGGGTCCACCTCCTCAATATTAGTTTTTAAGGCATACTGAAGATCCCTCTTACATGAAATACTGCAAGAATTTGAGTAAACACTATCTCTGAAAAACTCTCACTTTTTGCATGACATGTTGCCACTCTACTTTCATTGTCCCATTCAACTCTACTAACCCTTTCAAGATCACCACTTGAATATCTACAAACAACATATTGATCTATATGCACATTTGACATGCAAATTTGTGCAAAATAATACAGGCACTGCTCAACCTCTTTCTGGAATTCCAAAAAAATCTCCTTTGTATCCACTTTTGCCATGTCATACTCAATAGTGTGCTATGTTTTCATAACTAGCATGCAATGTGTTGTTTTACAGTCAACATCTATTTTTGCCCAATGCCTCCCTTTAGCAACCTATTCATATGCATAAGTAAACTCTAACAGTTTTGTCCTGCAATGCGCACATATTTATCAAATAATGAATTCATGATCTCAAATCTCCCTATAGTTGTCATGTCAGCTAAAAAATGACATCTAACATAAGCTGGCACCCATACATTTCTGATATTATACAGTTGCTGTGGCCATGAATGATCATGCAAGCCATAAGTGCTAATCATATTAGCCCATGCCCTTTCAAATTCATCTGATGTCT
>JAYJMB010073526.1:0-23442 GCA_036873735.1 Pouteria campechiana | reverse complement strand
GCCATTCAATTATACATCAATGACAATCTTCTAACTACAATTATACAATCCAAATAAATTACAAATCCAAATTATTCGTTCATTAGAATAATGTCTTCAAAGATAGCTCACTAGTTCTAAGCCTTAGTTGGGATTCTTTACCTGATCTATTAGTTAAAAAATATAGGAAAGAAGTCGTGAGTTCGAGCAACTCAATAAGTAGATAAATTTCCTAAACAATGATTAATCCACAACACATTTTATATCAAATAATCAATATTCATCATTATAAACAAGCACAAATAGATATATATATATATATATTCATAAATTAACATTAAATAAAAAATTTCATGTTATATCCATCCAATCAATCAAGCTTACATTGGATCAATCTTCAAATTAAACATATCTCAAAAGGATCTTCTCTATCCTTCCCATTAGACACCCAAATCAACCCAAAGCATTGAATATTCCAATCTAAGGGATAGTCAATATCCCTAACAAATCAAACCACATCAATCTTAAACAAATACGAGATATTTACTATCCTCAGTTACATATCTCAATTCATACAAATAGGATAATACCCATACAATCAACCAAACAAGCCCGGAATTTCAAACAAAGGGATAATGAATATTTCTAGCCAAATAAAGTAAACAAATGCCTACTTCCTGACCAATGAATCATCATAAACTCTTCTAGCTCTATTCCTTTTCATATATTTTAGATCATCTTGTACAAGGCAACAATCCCATTCATTTATAAATGCAGCTTAATTGATTCTTATTATTAATCTTGTCTATTTTCCAAATGTTTAATTGTACTCTCAGCAATATACACTCAAAATCAATGTTCCCAACATATAGTAACCATTTACAACATACCACTTAAACTTTAAGTCCCAAATGACTTCTATAAGGATCTTAAGATTATAATCAAAGTCCAATTATCTTTCATTGGGACATTTTATCAAATGGCTAATAGGCACAATGTAAATCATATATTTTAGCAAGAGTTCTCTAAGAATTCTATTTCCAATCATGTGTAATCATCATATAAGATAACTGATATATAATTTACCTCAATAACAATCTAATTAAATATTTAATGTTATCAATTTGTGGCTCACATAGACCAAACACAAAAACCCTTTTTAATCCCTAACTAGGAGATAATCATAATTTTAATTCCACTAGTCTAATTCAGCGTAAACATATTCTACAACATGATAAACATGCCATTACACATTTATACCATGGTAATTTCACATAATTTATGGAATTTCCAAATTTTGCAATTTCCAAACCCTAGCTTAGGGTGAAACATCATGTTTTATACTTAATTTATTTCCAAAATATGCTTAAATATAAATTAAGCATTTCCCCTATGGTTTCAAGAGGAAACCCATAATCTTCCCAAAAATCTCATTCTTCCCAAATTTTTCTCAAAACGCTAACTTAGCAAAAATATGAAAATCAAATGGTGGAAATAATCTTAACTTCATTTTAGAGCATGGTTCTTACTTTATATCAAACTCTAGGTCCTTTTCCATAAGAATCCACCATGAATTCCAGAAAACTCAAAAACTCATCGTCTTCCTTTGCTTAGACGGTCAAAACTCATCTCCAGAGGCATGCTTGGATGCTTGGCCACCTAAATCACCTTTTATCCTTGCAAAAATGGCAAGGATGAAGCCTAAACGGGGTAGGGCTGACATGGGAGAAAGAACAAAATAGATCAAAGAAGGGACAAAACAGAAATGGGACAAAACATCTACTGCCCAACTTTAATCAATGATCGATGCCGCAGCATGGAGAAATCTTCCCATGCCACCTTGCCCATTTCAATCCAACATCATGGCATCCTTTTCTAGGCCGCGGTGTCCGCCCTACTGGTTGCCTAAAGAAGTTTTTGTAAATTTGGCATTTCTCCCTCATACGATGTTGGAATTGCATGATTCTTGAGGTGTTTGAAAGATAATTTCAAAATCTATAACTTTTAAGTTTATCACCATTTCTAATTTAGTCTCCAAATATAATTAAATTTTCCACAAAGTAATATCTTTTGTTTTAACCCAATTTAAAACTCTAGAGATAGCCATAGTATTTGGCTATAATTTTTTCATATGATATCCGATTTATGTGATTCTTGACTCCTTGAAGTTAAATTTAAAAATCTACAACTTTCATGTTGAATACTTTTTCTAAATCATTCATATTATATGCCAAAAATTAGGTACAAGTCACACCTATATCATTTTCAGCTTTATGTTCTTATATAACTATGCTCAAAATATAAATTAAATTCAATTTTTTCTTCATTTTTTACACTCAATAACATCATAATATGATCAAACACATAATTACCCAAAATTAACACTCTTATCTATAACAAACTTCTTTCCTTACAAAAAGTTTCATCTTTGAAACTTTTAAAGTGAAGTAATTTTCGTTATTATCTCAAATTTTACAATATAATCATTACTTGCAGATCCATATCCATAAGACAGACTGTACAAGTTACAACTTTTTGATCATATAATATGAGTATTCAAAGAAACATTTACTTTTACTAATAACAATATGTACATAATTTACTATCTCAAAAGTCAAAATATTGATACATTCCACTCACAATAGCATTCATCTCAATGGGTTTAACCACACCACAATGCAACCCTGTTAAAACATTTTAACCATCGCAAATTGCCAATAATATCTTGTCATTTAATCAATTTCATAAAAATACCAAAATAGTCAGAATTCAACATAGTGTTTAACCTTTCCATTTAATCTCTTCAAATATTGAAATACACTATAGTACCATCATTAAGCATAATCACAATTTAATCCCAATAAAGTTCAACCACTTTGGCTCAAAATAATCAAATTCATATAAAATTTCCTCTTTACAAGCATTATAAATATTCAAATAAACTTTGCTCTCCAATGCTATACGTTACATAATTGTGCTATTCAAAATCAAATAAGACTGATAGGCCATTTCCTCAAAGCAATTTTTTTAGTGTAATGCATCAATTGGATATTACTCAATTGTGATAACACAATTCATATCACAACACATATGCAATCTCAATAATTTCGAGACATAGCAATTCCATAACATACTATACAATAACATATACTCATAATAATACAATAGTATCAGACAACGACTACATAATATAAATATCATGCTTAAGATGCATGATGTCTCACAATCCAAACTATGCAATCTCATTCCATACTATCATCCACATATATCTCATCATTCATTCATTATCTAATTAATCTTACACATGCAAATGACACTGCTATTATGTGTTCCTAAAACAAAACACTATTCTTTTATTCTATCCATATACCCATTACAAAATACATCATCATACTATTTTCTAACAAATGTATCCAAAATCAAAATATTTCACCTGCCACTAGCTAATACAATGCTCAAGAGGTCTACAACCAAGTGGTCCAAACCACAATCAAGTAGCAACCACATCCAAACTAAGTAGTCTAAACCATAATCAAGTGGTAACTATAATCAAACCAAGTTTTCTAAACCACAGTTAGGTGGCAACCACAATCAAGTGAACTCAACTCCCTTACAACTTGGTGCATTTTAGTCCATCCTTCCAATCCGGCTACAAATGTTGCAAGATTCATGACCACATAGTATCTTGCCTTCATTGCAACTAAGGAGCTACAAGTTCTCCATCCACACTCATGAAATAAGCAAAGGAGTCTACATACGATAGGCTGATCAGGCATCTTCTCCATAAAAGGCGACATCAAACAAATAAAGCCCGAAGAGGGGCAAAATCCCAAATAACCAAATGAACCAACACGGTAGGCATCCGAACCTCACATATACAACACTCAAATTCTGCCAGGCATCCAAATCTTAGACACACATCAATCATGATTCAAGAGGCTCCAAATCCAAGCCTCAATCAAATAGCCCATGTCTGAATATTAATCACATATCCAAATCTCAATAAAATAATCAAGCCTAGGAAATAACCAAACTCAGGCATACCTCAGTCAAATAATCAATTGTTCAAACTTTAATCAAATAACAAATTTACAAAATTGACCTTTTTTAATAAGTATTTAAACTCAATAACATACTAATGGTATTCTAACCAACATCCAAACCTCAAACACATATCAACCTGTTCTAAGAGGCATCCAAATATAAGCATGAACTTTAGTCATGCATCCAAGCCTCAATCAAATAAATAATTATCAAATAGATAATATCCAAAATTCGATCGAATAATCAAATGTCCAACTTCAATACAATATCCAAATATCAAAATTTATTAATAGCCAATTAGCTCAAACCTTAGTCAATTAACCAAACTCAAACCAAACTTTCACAATATCCACACCTCTGTGCTATCCCGGCACCATACAAAATTCCAATCCTTCTACTCTTGCAAAAACTCAAATATCACATGGGGCATATTATATCATTGCACACTACAAATATGCCAAATTTATTCATTATATAACTTATTCAATATGTCAATCCGTTCCCAAAATAAGCATTCAATTTCAATTATATAATAGATGTATTCTCACCGATATCCAAATTCCAACATGTATTCCCATCCAAGTATACCTTCCATTCCTTAATCAACTATTTTGGCAATATACCATTTTATCAATCATAATATACATCATTTCGTCATATAATACAATAATTAAATAACATTGCAATTTCACAATTAGCCAAATAAACAGCTTGTCAATGAATATCCAAAATACAAACTTTTATCCTTCTAATTCAATAACATCAGTACATCACTTACAATAATCCCCATGGACTCAAACAAGTAATATAGTCACTATCCCTTATCTAATTCATTCAATTTAATCACTTACAAGCAAAGTTATTCAATTATACATAAATATGTCATTCATCATAACCAAAATCTATCAAGGAGTCCTTGATTCTAAACATACTATTTGTTACAAAACTCTTTCAATTCTGAGTTAAATACATATTTGAACAACCAAATATATTATTATAGCATACCATATTCAATTAAAAAAATCAAATAATCAGCAAAATTCACATTACCATTTAACCCAAAGGAATTTAATGATTCTATCACAATTTGATTAAACAAACTATACTGCATTCAATTTCTAGCAATCATCCCTACACTTCATAATTTCGTCATTCACATGTTCTGTAAAACAATTAACAATTCAAATATTCAACTAAGATGCATATAAGCATCATCATATTCATTTCATTTCAAAATCATCAATGCAATATCATAACCATTTATTTCAATAATGTTCATATCGAATAAGGTTTATACCAAAATTCAAAGTGCCTTTATACCCTTACTCATGCCTTTAACATCCAAATGACAATTTTCTTTTATTTCTATGTTCTTCCAAAATTCTCATAAGTTTATAAACTCTTATTGGCATATCATTTTTCATTTTCTCCAAAAATGTAATGTCATCATGGTTCTGGGCTCCTCTCTCAACTCAAACTTATCATATAGATAAGTTATTGGGCTTTAATACCATTCTGTCATGCCCTTGCTTCCAAGGCATGACCTTCCTTTTGGCATTGTTTTTTACCTAAATTTGTCCACTTTTAGGGTGGGGGGAGGGGTACTTGAGTCCCATTTTCTAATTTGCCTAATTTTTATAGAAAATTGGATTGAGTCATCACTGAAAATGGGGTTATCCAAACTTGTATAGTCATATATAAAACTAACATAAAGCAATAATATAAATTCTAAAACATACACCCACATTCCCACGGCCCAAGATTGAATGTGAGTCATGATGATAATACATCCATGAAGTTAACATACAATTCATCTATAAATACAAATACTTTATTATGACAGGCCATTCAATTATACATCAATGACAATCTTCTAACTATAATTATACAATCTAAATAAATTACAAATCCAAATTATTCGGTCATAAGAATAATGTCTTCAAAGATGGCTCACTAGTTCTAAGCCTCAGCTGGGATTCTTTACCTGATCTGTTAGCTAAAAATATAAGAAAGAAGGCATGAGTCTAGGAAACTCAATAAGTAGACAAATTTTCTAAACAATGATTAATCCACAATTAGCACATTTCATATCAAATAATCAATATTTCTCATTATAAATAAGCACAAACAGATATATATATATATATGTTCATCAATTAACATTAAATAAAAAATTCCATGTTATTTTCATCCAATCAATCAAGCTCATTGGATTAATCTTCAAAATAAACATATCACAAAGGGATCTTCTCTATCCTTCCCATTAGACATCCAAATCAACCCAAAGCATTAAATATTCCAATCTAAGGGATAGTTAGCATCCCAAACAAATCAAACAACATCAATCTTAAACAAATATGGGATATTTACTATCCCCAGTTAAACATACATATCTCAATTCATACAAATGGACTAATACCAAAACAATCAACCAAACATGCTCAAAATTTCAAGCAATGGGATAATCAATATCCCTAGCCAACTAATGTAAACAAATGACTACTTACTTATTGATGAATTATCATATACTCTTCTAGCTCCACTCCTTTTCATCCTTTTCAAATCATCTTGTACAAGGCAACAATTCCATTCATTTATAAACATAGCTTGAATTGATTCTTATTGTTAATCATGTCTATTTTGCAAATGTTTAATTATACTCTTAGCAATATACAATCAAAATCAATGTTCTTAACATATAGTTACCATTTACAAAATACCACTTAAATGTTAAGTCCCAAATGACTTCTATAAGGGTCTTAAGATTATAACCAAACTCAAGTTATCTTTCTTTGGAATATTTTATCAAATGGATAATAGGCAAAATGTAAATTATACATTTCAACAATAGTTCTTAAGGAATTCAATCTTCAATCATGTATAATCATCATATAATATAACTAACATGTAATTTAGTTCAATAATAATCTAATTAAACATTTAATGTTATCAATTTATGGCTCATAAGGCCCAAACACAAAACCCCTTTTTAACCCCTAACTAGGGTATAATCATAATTTTAATTCCACTAGTCTAATTCAGTCTAAACATATTCTACAACATGATAAACATTCTATTACACATTTATCCCATGGTAATTTCACATAATTTATGAAAATTCTAAATTTCACAATTTTCAAACTCTAGATTAGGGTGAAACATCATGTTTTATCCTTAATTTAGTTCCAAAATATGCTTAAATATAAATTAAGCATTCCCCTATGGTTTTAAGAGGAAACACATAATCTTCTAAAAAATCTCATTCTTCCCAAAATTTTCTCGAAACCCTAACTTAGCAAAAATATAAAAATCGAATGGTGTAAACAAGCTTACTTTCATTTTAGAGCATGGTTCCTTACTTTATATCAAACACCAGGTCCTTTTCCATAAGAATCCACCATGGATTCCAAAAAACTCAAAAACCCATTGTCTTCCTTCGCTCAGATGGCAAAAACTTATCTCCATAGGCATGCTTGGATGCTTGGCCACCTAAATCACCTTTTATCCTTGCAAAAATGGCAAGGATTGAGCCTAAATTGGGTAGGGTTGGTGTGGGAGAAAAAATGGAATAGGTTGAAGAAGGGATGAAACAAAAATGGGGCGAAACATTGGTTGCCCAACTTAAATCAATGGTTGACACTGCGACGTGGAAAAATCTACCCATGCCACCTTGCCCATTTCAATCCGATGTCGTGGCATCCTTTTCAGGTCACAACATCCGCCCTGCTGCTTGCTCAGAGCAATTTTCATAAATCATCCATTTCTCCCTCATATGATGTTGGAATTGCATGATTCTTGATGTGGTTAAAAGATAATTTCAAGATATATAACTTTTATATTTTCACTATTTCTAATTCAGTCTCCAAATATGATTAATTTTTTCAGTCATACCTTTTATTTTAACTCAATTTAAAACTCTAGAGACAGTCATAGTATTTTGGCTATAACTTTTTTATATGATATCCGATTTATGTGATTCTTAATTTTTTGTAAGATAAATTTAAAAATCTATAACGTTTATGTTGGACATGTTTTCTAAATTATTCATATTATGTATACAAAATTGGGCACAAGTCATACCTATATCATTTTTAGCTTTATGTTCTCATACAACTGTGCTCAAAATATAAATTAAATTCAAAAATTTTTTCATTTTTAAGACTTAATAACACCATAATGTGTTCAAACATAATTATCCAAAATTAACACCCCCAGGTGTTACACCAAACTATTATAAAAATCTTATTGCTTGTGTATTTGATTGTTTTACTCTTTGTGCATTTTATTGCTTTATCATTCATCTAATATTATATAGCACGCAAGCATGAAAAAGAGGAAAATTGATTTTATAGGAGTTAAGCAATAATTTTTATGAACCCAATTCACCTCTCTCCTCTTGAGTATAGCTATCCTATGGGAACCAACATATGCTTCATGCCAGCTGAAGTCATATGAGTAGAATTATCCTACATATGACTTGCAGCTTGCAACAATAGTGTTTGCTCTGAAGATTTGATGGCATTACTTATATGGTGATGAGACAGAAATTTTCACCAACCACAAGAGCCTCAAGTATATTTCTCCCTGAAGGAGCTGAATCTCAGTCAAAGGAGATTATTAGAGCTATTAAAGAATTATGATGTCACTATTCATTACCATCCCAGCAAACCTAATGTAGTGGCAAATGCATTGAGTCAAAAATTTTGTACAAAAGTGGCAGCATTAGTCATCGATTAGTTATGATTGTTCGATTAGATGGAAAGTTTGCGGGTCGAGGTATTGCCTCCAATGGAGGTAAGATAGTTGTATGCTTTAGAGATTAAACTAATACTGATAGACTGAATCAAAGTAGCTTAAAATTAGGATCTATTTGTTTAAGAACTCTGCGACAAACTAGATCTAGGAGAACAGACTCAGTTCCAATATGGACTAGAGGTGTTCTATTATTCCGCAAACTATTAGTGGTGCAAAGTGTGGATGCTCTTCAGTGAGAAATCCTAGAGGAGGCATACTAGTCAAAGTTTTTCATACATCTAGGTAGTACTAAGATGTATATGGATCTCAAACAAAATTTTTTATGAAATAATATAAAATGAAAAATCTCTCAGTTTGTGACTCAGTGCTTGGTATGTCAATAGGTGAAGGTGGATTACCAGAGTCTAGCAAAATTATTGTAACCTCTAGAGATTCCTAAATGAAAATGACAGTATGTTACTATGGATTTCATGACTGCCCTACCTCATACTCAAACTCAATGTGATGCTATTTGGGTTGTTGTGGATCATCTTTCCAAATCAACTCATTTCTTGCCATACCAGATGACCTCCAATGTTAATCAGATGGCCAAATTATATATATGAGAAATTGGTAGATTGCATAGTGTGCCTATGTCAATTATATTAGCCAGAGATCGCTGATTTGTCTTAGAATTCTGGCAAAGTATACAGAAGGCGATGGAGATAAAATTGCACTTGAGCTTAGCTTATTACCCTCAAAGTGATGGCTAGTCTGAGATGATGATCTAGATCCTAGAGGATATGTTGCAAGCTTGTGTCCTAAATTTCAGAGGAACTTGGGATCATCACCTACCGATCATGTAGAAGGGAAGCATTGGGATCTTTAGTTTATAGTGGGAGATCATGTATTTTTGAAAATCTCACCCACCCATGGAGTTATGAGATTCGGAGTAAAGGACAAGCTATGTCCTCATTTTATTAGGTTGTTTGAGATTCTAGAATTCATTAATGGAGTTGCATATCTTTTGGTTTTACCACCATCATTTTTCAGAGTCCATAATATATTCCACATCTCATAATTGAGAAAATATGTAGCGGATTGTTCTCATAGGTTACATACAGAGCAGTTTTGATTTGAGGAAGGCATGACATATTAGGAGCGGTTAGTCTGGATACTTGATGTCCATGACGAATAGCTTAGAGAGAGGACAATAAAACATGTCTTAGTTCAGTGGAATAACCACAGTGAGAAACAGACCACATGGGAACTCAAAGAAAATATGCGATAGCTTTACCCTGATTTATCTTTTCCCTAACATGTGTAGTAAGTTTCGAGGATGAAACTTTTGTAAAGAGAAGAGGATGTAATAATCTGGTTAAAACCCCTCCCACATGTAGTGCGTGGGAGGGACAACAGTGTGATGCATATGGGGAGATAGGGGCTTCAAATGTCAGACGCATGGGCTTGAGGCAGGAAGCATGGGTTGTACGCTTTTATGAGCCAGATAGATTCCCATGCACGCTTTTCTCCACGATTGAAAATTTAAGGAGAGAGCAAAGAGAGGAGAATAGAAAATAAAATGAGAAGAGGTGTTGTTGCTATGAAGTGCCGTAATTAAGACAAGGAGTAATCAGAAAACCTTTGTGGGTTGTCACAAAGATAAGTGGATAGATAAACCTGTTTAACTTGCAAAATTTTTAGATCCATAAAGTTTGTATATACACATTGATTTACAAGATTTTGAATGATATGGATGTATGTTATATTCAAGTATGATACTACAAATAGGAAGATGAACAGAAGAAATTGTACATGCTAGACGGATGAAAAATAAGTTGAATTTTTAAGGAAATCAAAAACATTGATTTTTAACTTATTTGTAAGGCTTGGATTATGAATCTAATCCATCTAATGTGTCTGTCATATGTGCATTTAACTTTCATATTAATTTCATAAATTTTGGATGAGAAATGATTGATGATTTAAATGAAAATTTTATGTAAGTTAAAAATGCACTATCATGTTATTCGTGTAAATGCAAAAATTACATATGATATATTAGTCTTAAATTGAAACTCTCATTAATTAGAATACACCCTAAGGCTTGGACTCATGAAACAATGCGTGTATATGAAGAAATTGATAAAATAAAAAATTCAAAAAAAAATGAAAAGGGATGAAAATTCGTCCCTATGAATAGTGTCACATAAACTTGATTTATGGGTTTTCATTGTGATGATTAAATTCAAGATTTGAAATTTTAAATAATGTTATTAGGCTATGGTAGAAATTTAAGGTTGAAATGACCTCGTTTAATAGGTTAAATTTAATGATTTGTGGAAAATATAAAACCCATTAAATCTTGAAATTTTAGGCCATAGATCACTTGTGTACCACACTAAATGATCAAAATATCCCATAGATATTTTAGAAACAAATTTCCAAGGTTTGGGAATTTAGAAAATACAAGAAAATGAGATTTTAAATAAAAAAATCAAAAAAAATATGGTTGTTAACATCCCTAGGAAACCTCCCTGGCAGCGTACGCTGCCTAGGTTCGTAATCGGGTTGCCTGGGTTCGTAACCGGGACTGCTTGGCGTTGTAGTACCAACCTAGCCCACAGAACCAGATCCAGGCTCTAGCCTAGTGCCAAGAAGGCCAAGCTAGAGCCCAGAGATGATAGCCTAGAGCCCAGGGGAGGGTGAGCACAGGAAGCCCACTAGGCTGGCGATGGCGAGACACCAATGGCGATGACTGCGTTCGACGATGAAGTCATGTGGGCTCAAGCCACTCTTGAACCCAGCAAAGTATGGTAAGCCCAAGCAGGCAGAAGACCTAAGCACGTAGGCCCAATGCCACAGCCTAGGTGCATGAGCCCAAGTGGAGCGTCTATGGTGACGGCATCCGACGAGGTCCAGCGAGTATACAGATGGTCCAAATTATTTTTGACGTATTTGGATCATTCGATCTTCGATTTGGATGATCTAATAGTTGATTTTGGGTTTTTTGGATGTTTTGAATCCAATGAAATGGTCATATTGACTAATAGGTGACCAAATCATGAGAGATTGAATGGTCATATTTATTTTAATGAAATATATACCCCTTGAACTCCAAATTAGATTATCAAGTAGTTTATCTTAAGATTTTTGGGATATTCTGGACCCAATGGAAAGGTCAGATTGTCTAAAAAATGGCTAGATCATGTGAGATTGAATGATTAAATTTGGTTTATCAATTTTTGGACCCTACAAATTTTGATCTGAATGATTATATAGTTGATCTTAAGGTTTTTGGTCTTTTGGACCCAATGGAAGGGTTAAATCACCAAAATGATGGCTAAATCATATATTTTATTGGACAGTTATGAAAGAAGGGGATTTATCGTGTGAATTGATATATGATTCACGAATGTAGATTGGTTATGGTCTAAGATAGATTATCTATTATTGTTCAATAAAAGATTATCTATTATTGTTCAATAAATTGCTTATGTTTGATTGTGCTGCCAGTGGAGCTCACCAATTGAACTACCTTCCTAGTGGGCTGGCCCGGGTGGCAAGCATTAGAAAGACATTAGACTATTTTTTCAATGACACTACCAATTGAGCTCACCATTGAGTTATCCTACATGTGGGTTAACCTAGGTGACCTGGAGTGTACAGTATTAGATGAGATCTGCATATGACTAGTGGACCTGCCTTATCACGCTAGCCTAGAATATGACATGTACTGATAGTGGCACATGATGTATATTATTTTTGAGACATGTGCTAATTACATCTATCCTACTTAGTGAGTTATGACTCACCCCTTCTTAATTTATTTTTTTAGAGAATGCAATAAGAGGAGTGCATTAGTCCGCAGCATAAAGGGGTAAATGGTGTTGAGTGTCATTCCAAATAATTGTCTAAAGACAATTTATGTCTATTATTGTATGAGACTTGTATTATAGAATTGACATGTATTGTTATTTATTATGATTCTCTTTTTATTTATGGTTATTTATATGATTGTGTATTATCTTAAATGTGATAAATCCAAGGAGAATTCACAGTGAAAGTGTGATATCCCACATTGCCCGGGAGAAGGGGAGAGTCCTAGCATGTATATGTAGGCCTTATGGAAACCCGTTAAGATGCCTTTTGTAGGGGTTGTATGTGCATCAACCACAGAGTGGCAAAGTTGTGAGGACTGTGATAGTCCAAAGTGGATAATACTTCAACAGAGTGGCTACAAGTTGTTAAATTAAGGTATTGTCAGCTTATAATGCAATGTCGTGGCTCCCGAAGCTAAACGAAATGAACATAGTAGTATTCATATACCACTTAGTAGTAAACTTTCCTATAACTAGGGGAGTAGGCATGTCTAGAGGTGATCAGAAAACCTCATAGGAGTACTATAAAAGCTCCTTAAAGAGAAAGGTTCCTAGTAACATACAGATCGATACCTTGGATACACTTGACAAGTAACAAATTGCTTATAGCAAACCTATGGAGATACTATTGATGGTTTCATTTTTCCATTATAATCTAGAGACAAAAATTCAAATCAAATCCAACTTGGAATCGCATCTCTAACAAGAACTAATGACCCTCCTAAGAAAAGAAAATAGACATTTTTGTATAGGAACCATCAGACATGCTAGAACTAAACCTAGTGGTAGCTTACCACAAGCTCACCATTGATAAAAGTCATAAAACCGTTGAACAAAAGAAGCACATGTTCTCATAAGAGAAAAGAGAAGTTATCTCTGCTTAAGTCAAAAAGTACAAACAAGTGCATTATCTAGAATGGTCGGCAAACATAGTAATGGTCCAAAAGGCCAACGAGGATTGTGGGATGTGCATAGATTTCACGTCCTTGAACAAACCTTGCCTAAAAGACAATTACTCCCAAACATTGACCAGTTGGTCAAATCCACTACAAGATATGTGCTACTAAACTTTATGGTTGCTTTTTTAGGGTACCACCCAATTTAGATGCATGAGCCTGACCAAGAACAACTGTCATTTATAATAAGCATAAGCACGTATTGCTACAGAGTCATGCTATTTGGATTAAAGAACGTAGGTGTCACTTATCAAAAGATGGTAAACTAAGGATTCAAAAATCAATTTAGCAAGAATGTGGAAGTTTATATGGACACTATGGTCATCAAGATATGGCACTATATCGACCATCTCAAAGATTTGGAAGAGATATTCCAAATTCTCTGGTAGCATCAGACGAATTAAACCTATAGAAGTGTGTCTTCGGAGCCTCATTAGGGTAACTATTGGGATTCCTAATATCCTTAAAAGCGATAGAGGCCAACCTCAAGAAAATTAAAGCTATCTGTGACATGAGAGCTCTTGATAATACCAAAGAACTATAGAGGCTAACAAGAAGGATGGCAACATTAAACAAGTTCTTGTCAAAGTTAATAAAAAGAAGCTTAACTTTTTTCAAGGTGTTCCACAAAAGAAACATCAAAGAAGTAATGGTAGCATTTGAATGGAGTCAAAATCATAAAAAGTCTTCATAAACTTAAAGGTATATCTTGAATCGCTTTCATTATTGTACCCTGAAATGGGAGAAAACTTGTATGTTTATCTAGAAGCAGGACCCAAAATTGGCATAGTAGTAATGTTTTGAGAGTGGAGACCTTATTAGCAACCAATATAGTACATCAATAGGATGTTGAGAAATGCTCAAGTTAAGTTCCTCGTGATGGAGAAGATAGCTTTCGCTCTAGTGATTGATGCAAGGAGACTACATCCATACTTCCAAAAGCATCCAATCTATGTCTACACCAACCAAACCCTAAAGCAGCTCCTCCAAGAGATGGAATTCTCAAGTCATAAGATCAAATGGGAGGTGGTGCTTAGTAAATTCAATATCGAATTCCTCTTGCGAATGCCAATGCCATTAAAGGACAAATCATGGCGAACTTTATTTTGGTATGTACTAATAATGGCACTTAAGAAACAACAATTGTAGCAAGGCCCATCTCCACCATCAATAGGGAATCAATGACACTAGCCTTGGTATTATAAGAAGAAGTATGATGCAAAAACACCCTCTCTCACAGATAGGAACTAGAGTCGAAACTCTGTGTGGATGGGTCCTCACATAAGGCGAAAGCAAGAGTTGAACTCATCCTATAAAGCCCAGAGGAAATTTCAATCAAGTATGCTCTTTGATTTAGCTTCCCCACTATAAACAATGGAGCAAAATATAAGGCCTTGCTAGTAGGTCTCCAAATAGCCTAGAAGTTAAAGGTCTAAGAGCTGCAAATTTACCATGACTTCCAACTCATACTAAAGCAACTAAAGAAAAAATACGAGGCCAAGGAGCTAATATGGTTCAATATTTATCAGTCACCCACAACATGATGAAACAAATTCCCAATGCCTTCATTCTACAAAATACCAAGGGAAGCACATGAGAAAGCAAACACGCTATCAAGGTTAACTTCAACACCCACATTTTCTCCATAGAGAACCATATCTTTTCAATACCTCACTAGCCCAAGTGTTAAGGACACCGAGCAAATGGCTAAAGAAGTTTAAGAACCATCATGGATGGATTCTATCCATGCATACCTATAGAATGGGGAAAAACCAATGGATCACTAGAAGTAAAGAAATTAATACAATTCATAGTAAAGTTCATCGACCTCAACGATAAGTTATACCAAAAAGAGAACATGCACTGTATTTATGGTGCATGACTAAGAATGAAAGGTGGAGAATAATCAAGAAAACCCATGAAGGAGAATGGGAAAACCACATTGAGGCGAAAACCCTTGCTTTTAAAACAGTTAAACAAAGGTATTACTAGCCCATCATGGCTTTCGATTCGAAGGAGCACATGAAGAAATGTGATAAGTTTCAAAATCATGCTAACATCCCATGCCTCCCAAGTACTAAGTTAGCAACTAGACCATTCTACCCATGGAGGATGAATGTTCTGGAACCATTTCCACCTACCATAGGGAGGTAAAAATATATCATCATTGCAATCAATTACTTCACTAAGTGGGTGGAAGCCAAAGTAATCCAATTCATTATTGGCTGCCCAAGCAAAAGAATTCATGCCAGGGAATATTATATGCAGATTTAGAGTACCTAAAGTCCTAATTATAGATAATGGGATCCAATTCAATAGCAAATCCTTTCAAGCAATTGTGCCTCCCATGAAATTCAACAAAAAATCTCATTGGTAGCCCATGCCAAACCAACAAATTAGTGAAAGCAATGAGCTCCCTAAAGTACTCTAGGCACTACAAATGATTTTGAAAAAGTCTACTGGCAAAACTCCCTTCACTCTCACCTATGGTTTCAAGCTATCATACCCATTGAGCTATAAGTCCCCTCTATCAAGGTTCAAAACTTCAATACAAAGCTGAATAAGGAAACCCTTAGGGCCAATCTCAATATTCTTGATGAAATCAAGACCAACGCCTAAGTAAGTGCCATCATACACCAAAACTAAGTAAAACATATTATAATTGGAGAGTCTTGGTCCCTAGCTAATGGTAGCTTAAGAGGGTGAGGGGTGAGGTGGTGAATTAAGTCTTTAAAAATTTTGGCCAAGTTCAAAAAGTAGTGTGGAAATAAAATAGGAAAGATCATAAAGCACATTGAGATAATAGTTTTTATAGTGGTTCAGCCCTTAGCCTAGCTACCTACTCTACTTCTCTGAGTTAGCCTCTCTTGCTAAGCTTAGGTTCTATTAACATTTGTTGGTTTTCAAGCTCACCTAAAAACTTATACAAGTTGATTTTCAAAGATCATCAACAACTTATACAAGTTGGTCTTTAAAGCTCACCAACAACTTATACAATCTTAGCAAGTTTCCTTGCCTTTTGTTCATTATAAGATGCAAGCCCCATGCTTGCAAAAGGAAAAATAGTAAGTAAATATGTACAAAAATGAATGTCTCTTGATAAATCAAGTGTATGAATTTAGTAATAAAAGCACAATAAATGTAGTAGTAAAGAACAAGAAAGATTAGACTCCAAGTGTTGTCATGTGATTTGCTTTAAATACTTGTTGTAGCGCAATGAAGCTGATCTCGTGGAATTAAATATGGGGAGCTTCAGTAAATGCTTGAGTAAATTTTGTTCAACTTTTTCAACTTTCAACTTATTTCTCAAACATTTGAATCTTTCTTTTATAAGTTGTGGAAGACACCTTAGTTATAATGATTATTTTCGATAGCTTTTCAACCTTTTGAAGAAAGGGATTTAAAGCTTCGCCATGACTTTCTTCTTTTGTCTAGCTTTAGAACTTCTGAGATTAGTTTTTAGAATTTCTAAAGTTTAACTACTTGTCAGTTATTGTTGTGCATTTAATGCATAACTTCTAAGGCTCTTCTTCTAAACTTCTGAGCTATAGTAATGTAAGAATTTTTATAAGGTCGATTACTTCAAATTCTTCTGAACACTGATTTTAGTATCTAATACTTTCATCGGTCATATTTTTGCTTATGAGAAACTTCTAAAGTGTTTCTGAAGCTTAAATTTTTTTTCTAATATACTTTTTGAGTTTTGGCTTTTTGAGGATGCCTCTGAAGAGTCTAAATAACTTCTGAGGTTAATTTCTAAAGTTTTAATTTTGTCTCTGATATGCTTCTTAAGTCTTATCTTTTTGAAGTTACCTCTTACAACCTTCTATATTACTTCTGAAGATCTTCTGATAATGTTCTGAGTTTAGAAACTTCTTCTAAGTTTATTCTGTATTACATTATTGATCTTCTGAGACATCTCTGAGATTTGGAAGCATTGCTGAAGTTCTTCTGACAAACTTCTAACTGCAAAGTTGACATTCTACATTACATCTAATAAGGTTCTGAGTTCAGAAACTTTCTCTAAAATATTTCTAAAGTTTGTTATAGTGTTTTACTTCTGAAGTGTTTCTAGAGACTTAGGAATGCTTCTGAACTACCTTTAAAGTGTAAGACTATTTGGAGTTAATTCTAACAATTGTGCTTTATATTCTGACTTGTTTCTAAAGAGGTTCTGAAGTAGCTCTAAATACTTCTGAGTTTCACGCTTTGTCTCTAAAGAAGTTTTGATTTGTTATTGAAATACTTTTGAATAGTTTTAAGATTTACACCTTATCTCTAAAGGGATTTCTGCTTTGTCTCTAAAATACTTCTGAATACTTCTGAGCTTCACACATTATCTCTGAAAGGATTCTAGTTTGTCTCTGAAAAGATTCTGAATATTTTTGAATTACTTTTGAGTGATTTTTATTTAAGCATTTTTTAAATTATCTTCTTTTGAAGGCTTCATGTGATAAGTTAATAATTAATATTGTTTATTACTTATAGTTATTTTTCTTAATTTATTTTGATATATAAATGCTGCATCACTTGGAAAGTCCACTAAAATTAAGGTTAGGAAAGCTTTTAATTTGCCTAAAGGGCTAATTGGTATTCAAATGTTCAATGAAACTCCTACAATTTAAGGTTAGATGTGAAAGGCCTTCCCTTTCTTTAACAATGTATTTATCATCAAAACTTAGCTGCTTAATTACATTAATCATCAAAATCAAGATAAGTAGGAGGATTAGACTTAATAGAGAGTCCAAGCAAGAAGCTTCCAAGAAGAACACCCAATTCTGAAAAAAGCATTGGTTAGCAATCTAACTTATATCCAAGGAAAGCTAGCACAAACCTAAGAAGGATCATACCAGGTCAACAAAGTCCTTAGCAATAGGGCCTACCAAATACAATTGCTCAATAGAAGGAGTGTTCTGTACTTGGAATGCCAAATATCTATGAATGTATTATCAATAATTTAGATAGACTCATGGTCATAATTTTCATTTCATGGGAGTTATCATGTTACATTCGAGATTTTTATGTGATAATTATGTTTCTTGATGAAATATCTTTCACTTTATTACAAAATAAGGCTTCCCCTTGAAGCTTTCAATTTTTCTTGCATAACTCCAAGCTCCCACAAAACCTATGGAAGCAAGAGAATAAGAAAAAGTAAGCCCATAAGGCCCAAAAATAAGAGGCCCGACAAGGCCCAACCTATATGAAGATTAGGATCAGAACCCAAGGCACCAAGGATAAGTACCAGAATCCCAACCTGCAATAAGAAGAGATTCTAGTATGTAAAACACAAAAAGTGGAACTCGATCTGGCAATAGGAAGAGACTTCACGAAACCTACATCAACAAATGCATTAATAGCAGAACATAAAATTATCATTCTCACATTATTCAAACAAGTTATGCCACATTCAAAGAATTTACAAAGATTTTTATATTCACTTGAAAAAATAACCTTAAATATCCTCATCAGACTCCCTAAGAACTATATCACTAATGTCCACATTGCGGAGCTTTCAAATTACTTTTCTTTTGCAAGAGTAAAAACCATTTGAAGACAAGGTCGCTCCTTAGTTTAAAATAATTTCCTAGTACTCAAGTTCTATTACCAGTTGCTCTAATTGCTCATGACAGGCCTAATGTAGTGTAGATGCATGCTTATCCTACAGTCGGGCAATCTCTTCACAAAGGGCTTCTTCTTGGGCTACGGCTTCAACCTTTAGGCTCACCAACACAATCATTTTATCCACTACAACTTCCACTGCAATGTCACACTCTATAATCACAACATCTTAATCAACTGCAGCAGCATCATGAACGATGATTACAAGCTCCCAAGCAAATTTGTAGATTTTTCTCTTAGCATACACAATATTTCGATTAGCAACTAGCGCTTCCTCACGAGCCGTCAAAATAGAAGCAGTTTCCTCTAGCTCTACAAAATGCTTCCACTCCTCTTCAAATATGGCCTTAAGGCTGAAGCTTTCAACAATAGCTTAATCCCTTGACTGCGTCAAGTTTAAAACAAAAGAGGAGATCTCCTGCTCCCTCACTAATTCCGCTTCCACTTCTCATAACCGTAATAAGATCTGAGATAGATTTTCATGGACTACCTCTAAGTCAAAAACCAAGGACTTCACCTAGTTCAATTAGTCTCGGTTGTTGACTGCAATTCACACCAATTCACACCATTTTGACTACAGACTCAACATAAAGTTCCTTAAGGCTCTATTCCAACACTCGCGCTTGGTCCAATGGATATGATAACTTGTTAACGTAAACCTAGGCCAACTTAGGACACTCTAACCAGGAGAACATGAAGCTAGTTCTGCCAAACAATGTAGCAATGAGTGACCAAGGATGAGAAGCAAGTACATATATAACCTCAACACCTTTGCTAGAACTAGAAGGCTTAGTACATTGATGGCGCAAAGGGCGTTCAGCTAAGGCAAGAGATGACGTATGGTTTATAACATTATAAATTTGGGAGTGAGAAAGTAATAATCATACAAGCATGAGAACAAACACAAAGGAAGTAAGTACTTTGCCAAAAAACTTAAAATTAGTCAATAATCTCACATTATAGGGAGCTAAACCACACCTACAAAAGAAGTAGAAGGATATAAAGTTGAACCAGAACTCCCCCTAGCTGCACCTCCACACTACTAGAAGTAGCTACTTCAGTACTTGTCACAAAGCCCATGAAAATAGGGGAAGGAGAAACAAGAAAGGAATGTATAGATAGTAGTGTCCCTAACTAACCCAACCCAAAAGAGGAGACAATTGGAGTTAACTTTGACATAGAAGAGGGAGCTAACCTAGAATAAAAAATCAAGACAAAACCAACAATAAAAGATGTCCCTTTCATAGATGAAAGGACAGCCAAGGGCTTAACATCCATATATATCAAGAGGATACAACTTTGGCTACCCATACTACAAGACTCCCTACCAAAACCAAGTAGGGTCGATTCAGAAACAAGGAAAAAATGGATATAACTCCAAATGACATATTGGGATCCTCCTTTAATGTTGAAATGCATTCTATAGAAATGACATGTCAGTGAGTAGAAGACTATTCTACTACACTCAATGAAGCACTAAAACTAGAAGCAAAAGAAGAGTTGGAAGGGCGTAATGCCCTATGGAACCCCCTTTGAAAGGTACATATATTGGTTCCGCTATGGGATCAAAAGACAATTTCAGAAGCTCCTTTGGAGCTGCTTTTGCAAAACCAACTAAGTGAGATGAATGAGACAAAGAAGGAATAACAAAAGACAAAATCGGAAGGGTAACAAATGCGCACTTTCAAGCTACGGTCTTTAGGCCCATAGATTTCTTAGAAGACTTTGTGAAAGTGAAAGGCCTATAAGCAACACCAACAAAAGCCTTTAAGAGTAAAGCCTTACCCTAGCGAGGACCCAATGAAGAAGACCCCTAACCTGGCAAAAGGAGAATAGGGGCTTCCATCTCTATTATGGAAGCCCACTGGGGAAATTGTACAGATAGAGGAGGCAAGAGGAGCCGCAACCTCTTGACTAGGAACATGAAGGGAAAACCGGACTCCCGGCATGACTCAAAGGATAGACAATCCACTTGAAGTTTTTTGTATCGATACCAAACTATACCTAATAGCTCCTAAGCTATATTGTTCAAAAGGGGAAAATGTTATTATTAGACTTGTTTTATCAGCAGCACACAAACCTACAAAAGGCCATTGGCCTTAAGCCCAACTAGCCTACATCTAATGATGCTTCCAGTCATCATCTCCATCGAAATCGAGGGTCAAGTAAAAATAGTCATTTGAAATAGAAGCTTTGCTAAAGGAAAAATTGAATAAAACATCTTGACAAAAAACACAGGCAAATGGAGAAGGTTGTTCACTCAGTAACAAATGGACGGGATATATCGCTAACTATTGGGAACAAGTTAGCTAGGGGAGAGATTGTATGAACTAAGAAATTGGGCAATGAGTTATAGTGGAATAGACAAAAACCGGCATGGAGGGAGTTCAAAGAGATGAAAATAAAACCCTCTAGCAGATGATAAGAAAGAGATGAAGGAGAAGGCAAGACCTAGGATGTACTTTGAAGTATGAAATGGGTACGAAACTTCTCTTGGATGCTACCAGAGGTTGAAGCGAAAGATTTGTTGACAACCATTGATGAAGTTTGAAGAAACTAGAAAAGCTCTAGAAGCATCTAAGGAAATCTCAAGGCAAGGACAATAGAAAACAAAAAGAGAAAATAGCGAAATCATTGCATATAAAGACATCCCAAACAAAAACCACCTCTATTATTGCTAAACCAACATACCAAAATGGGAAATTGGTAGTTGTTTTGTAATGTCAAATTAAAACCTTGTGCACGAGGGCGAATGTCACTACCCAAATGTGCAAAGATGTCACAACGGTTATAAAAAAAAATGACAGCAGAAGCTTCTATTTCCAAAACTCAAAAAGGCACGAAAGTCTGCAAAAGCGGGACATTTGCTATTACAAGCAAAAAAAGTGAAAAGGAATGGGTTTCATTGATTCAAGAAGTGGAAGCATTAATTCTATGCAAAAACACTAGACTATCATAAACGTTGAAGATGTATGGAAGTGTTGGCCTGTGGAGCTCTAGCAACATCTGGAAGCGACATTCAAATAGACATGGTTAAGCTAGTGGAAGCCAATATAGTTTGAAAGTGACATTCAGATGGACATGACAAAGGTAGCTAAAGGAAAAATATTGCTTAGATGGACATAGGCGATATAAAGAAATTATTGTGCCTGAGAAGGGGAAAATGATTTATTAAATCTATTCAATTCATTACAAGTGAAAGACTACAATAAATGAAATTACAAAGAGGCCCTTATCAGAGATAATAAATGCTAAAAGAGGAGAGAAAGTATAAAAAAGAAATATAATTTATTGAGTCAGAGCATCAATGACTGCCCTAAGCTCAACAATTTGACATTGAGCATCTACTAACTCCTCCTCCAAGGCCCTCGCATAATCTATGGTCTCCATGTTGCCAATGGCACTTTCAATGAGGTGTTGATTAGCCAACTAAAGTGATGTACGGATGGACCAATATAATGCCTTAAGGAAATCAATTTTCCAATACTATCTATCTATTCTTAATGCCATGTAATTCTTTGCATTGGAGCTCTAGAAGTCCATCTCTAGTACAATCTTCAAAGATCCTAAATTGGCAATAGACAACTGCTTATATAAGTAGTGTGGGGAAAATTTGTATGCCTTGGAAAACCTTCCATGGGTTGCATGCTTCGATAGAAGCCAAAATTAGTTACAATGATGATGGTGCAATAAATGAAAATTGACATTTTGTGAAGAGCATGACACAGACAATCAAGCCTTATGAAAGTAAGGAAGACCAAGCAAACCAAAAAGATAGGTTCCACCATGCCTCCTTTAGTGGGGGACTTGTGTTAGAGAACATAACATTAGATAAGTATGATAGCTGGAAAATTAGTCATGTCAAACTTCAAAATAGAAAACCTACTTCGATTGCCATGCAATTTTGTTAGACTCCACTAGAGACAATATTGTCCACAAGAGAGACTCCTGGGAGAATCAAAAGATGAATTATCATATGAAATCCTTCTCCTAATAAGAATTCTAATCCAACCCTAATTGTCTTGGCATACAACACCAACTCTTATGCACTAACCCAAGATCAAGCTAAAAAAGTACTAGGTATGCACACCCTTTGGTCATATTCTCTCTCTCTCTCTCTCTCTCTCTCTCTCTCTCTCTTTCTCTATCTCTCTCTCTCTCTCTAATATCTATATCCACCTCAAAGGTTCTCTTTATGACTTGAGCATCGAAGTGTTCCTACTAGG
>JAYJMB010073515.1:0-23443 GCA_036873735.1 Pouteria campechiana | reverse complement strand
ATATATGGGAAATGATTCAGTGTAGCCGGCTACACTGAATATTTTAGTGTAGCTGGCGTAAGAGTCGTTCGATGGAGCGGGCGTCACCTGGGCTGTCCATGGGGCGTTATGAGTGAGGGAGAGAGGGAGTGGGAGGCTTTTGACTTTGATTCCAAGAAAAGGGAAACATGCATGTACGGGTCGACAGTGATTGCTTCCCTTCTCCCTCAGTCACACCTGTCATACCTACTTCTTATCTTTAAAATTAATAAAATTTTTAAAACACTATTTCTAAACTTTAAAAAATTTTATAATAAGATGCATATTAGAAATGAGTTTTTTTAATAACAAAACTATTTTATTAACTTGGCTAGGCCAGTTGCATTTAAAAAAAAAAGAAAACAAAACTTGGCCAGGTTAGTTACTTTGCAAAAAAAAAAAAAAAAAAAACTAAAACTCTAAACAAAACTTGGCTAGTTGCATTTAAAAAAGAATTAAAATCAAAACACTAAATAAAACTCTACAAATGTTTTGAAGAAGAAAAAAAAACTAAAACACTGAACAAAACTCATCTTGTTCATTTAAAAAAAAAAATTCAAAACATCTAACAAAACTCAGTTAAGCTAATTGCATTAAATAAATAACCAAAATACTAAACAAAATTCAGCCCGGTTAGTTGCATTTAAAAAAAAATTAAACAAACACTAGACCAAATTAAAATAACCTGGCCGAGTTTTGTTTAGTGTTTTGGCTAGTCTATTTTTTTTTTTAAAAGCAACTGGCTTGGCCGAGTTTTATTAGATGTTTTGGTATTTTTTTTAAAACATCGAACAAGTGAGTTTTGGTTAAATATTTTGGTTGTTTTTTCTAAAAAAATGCAATTGACCTTATTTCGTTTGGTGTTTTGGTTTTAAATTTTTGTAAAATGCAACTACCCAAATTTTGTTTGGTGTTTTGGTTAATTTTTGTAAATGCAATTGACCTGACCGAGTTTTGTATAGTGTTCTCATTAATTTTTTTTTAAAAAAACGTAATTGGCTTGGCCGAGTTTTGTTAAATATTTTGGTAATTTTTTTTAAATATGAATAACTCGAGTTTTGTTTAGTATTTTGGTTATTTTTTTTTAAAAATGCAACGGGTCAAACAAGCCGCATTTTTCAAAAAATGAAACAAAACATCAAACAAAAATTGGCCAGAAAATTAAATTTACTAATGCACCGCACCAGTGATTTACTGATGCCGCCAATCAAATTTCAACATTGCCTTCCCATTTTCATGCCTAACGAGTTTTTGGAAAACAACATTTTTTAACCCCTACACTTTGATATTCTCGTGAGACATAAGATATGAATACTAGTGGTCCGATTTTACCTTCAACACCAACTTTGCTTCCATAAATATCCTTTGGTAAGTATATATTTTCAAGTAATATTTTTATAAGTTTGTGGAATTTTTTAAAGTTAAAAGCAACATAGTAGAAAATTAGTGAACATCCTTGGAATGTGTTAACAACTTTTTCAACATATAGAACTCTTTTGAAGAGATTAAAGAGCTTATTTTAATAGTCTTGATGATGCAGCACATGAGAACATTAAGAAATTATGCAAATTGGAGATATTCATGATAGAGGCACTCTAAGATAAAAAAAGAGAAAATTTAAATGATATTTTAAATGCAATTGACTAAGTTTTGGTTGGTGTTTTAGTTAATTTTTTTAAAATACAAATGGCATAGCTAAGTTTTGTTGGGTATTTTGGTTAATTTTTTTTTAAATGCAATTGACTTAGCCGAATTTTGTTTAGTATTTTAGTTAAAATTTTTTTAAAACGCAACTAGTTTGGTTGAGTTTTCTTAGTTATTTTGGTAAAAAATTTTTTTTAAACACTGAACAAGCCAAGTTTTAGTTGGTATTTTGGTTAATTTTTTTTAAAACGCAATTAGCTTGGTCCAGTTTTATTAGGTGTTTTGGTAAAAAAAAAAAAAATAAACATCGAACAAGACATTTTGTTCAATGTCTTGGTTAAAATTTTATTTTTTAAACGCAATTGGTCGAGTTTCATTTGATTTTTGGATTAATTTTTTTTTTACATGTAACTAGTCAAATTTTGTTTGGTTTTGTGGTTAAATTTCTCAAGTCTGGGATTATAGGACATGGGCATGGGACTTGGGACATGGGTCGTGAGATATGGAACTTGGACTGGTGGACTTAGGACGTGGGACTTGGAGAGTAAGACATGGACATGGGTCGTGGGACATGGACAATGGAGAGTAGGGTATGGGATAGGGACAGATGAACTTGGGACATGGGTCGTGGGACATGGGCAGATGGACTTAGGATATGGGACATGGGCAGATGGACTTAGGATATGGGACATGGAGAGTGGGACATAGGACATGAACAGATGGACTTGGGATAACTATTCTCTTTTATACCTGTTATTTTACAAGTTTATTTATTTATTTTTTATAATTCAGGAAAATAAAAATTAAAATGAGTTAACTAGTTATTTGTAAGATGAAATTTTCACAAAATATATTTTTTTCAAGCCCATTCAACTATAATATATGTGCTATACCTATCTATATCTACCTAGTTAGGCTATTTTATTTATGTAATTAATGTATATATTCTGAAAATTTCTTAAAGCATGTTACACGGTTACATTAGACAATATTTTACTGGTAGCATCATCTTTACTCTGGGATGTTAATTGATGATTATGATTAAAAAAAGATGATGGTAGCATCGTCTTGACTTTGGGATGTTAATTAATGATTATGAAAAAAGATAATGAGGAAGATGTAAATATTGTATGATGTAACTGTGCGACATGCTTTAAGAAATTTTCAGTATATATACATTAATTACATAAATAAAATAGCCTAACTGGGTAGATATAGATAGGTACATCACACATATATTATAGTCGAATGGGCTTAAAAAAATATATTTTGTGCAAATCTAATCTTACTAATAACTAGTCAACTCATTTTAATTTTTATCTTCCAGAATTAGAATAAATAAATAAATATACTTGTAAAATAACAGGTATAAAGGAGAATAGTTGTCCCAAGTCCATGTCCCATTTTCCAAGTCTCATATCCAAAGTCCATCTATCTATGTCCCATGTCCCACGACCCATGTCCCAAGTCCATCTGTCCATATCCCATATCCTACGACTCATGTCCCAAGTCCATCTGTCCATGCCCCATGTCCCACTCTCCATGTCCCAAGTACATCTGTCCATGTCCTATGTCCTACTCTCCATGTTCTAAGTCCCATGTCCATGTTTCACTCTCCAAGTCCCATGCCCCAAGTCCATCTGTCCATGTCCCATGTCTTACGATCCATGTTCCAACACCTGTCCATGTCCCATGTCCCAAGTCCCATGCCTATGTTCCACTGTCCATGTCTCATAAAACCTGACCTAAGAAATTTAACCACAACACCAAACAAAATTTAGCTAGTTACATTTTAAAACAATTAATCCAAAAATAAATGAAACTCGGCCAATTGCGTTTAAAAAATAAAATTTTAACCAAAATATTGAACAAAATTTGTCTTGTTCGATGTTTATTTTTTTTTTTTTACTAAAACACCTAACAAAACTCGACCAAGCTAATTGCGTTTTAAAAAAATTAACCAAAATACCAAATAAAACTCGGCTAAGTCAATTGCATTTAAAAAAAAAAAAAATTCAAAACACCCAACAAACTTAGCTAGGCCATTTGCATTTAAAAAAAATTAACCAAAACACTAAACAAAACTTGGCCAATTGCATTTAAAATATCATTTAAATTTTCTCTTTTTCTTTGTTTATCTTAGAGTGTTTCTATCATGAATATTTCCAATTTGCATACTTAATGTTTTCATGTGTTGCATCATCAAGACTATTAAAATAAGCTCTTTAATCTGTTCAAAAGAGTTCTATATGTTGAAAAAATTGTTAACACATTCCAAGGGTGTTTGCTAATTTTCTAATATGTTGCTTTTAACTTTAAAAAGTTCCACAAACTTATAAAAATATTACTTGAAAATATACACTTACCAAAGGATATTTATGGAAGCAAAGTTGGTATTGATGGTAAAATTGGACCACTAGTACTCATATCTTTATGTCTCACGAGTATATCAAAGTGCAAGGGTTAAAAAATGTTGTTTTCCAAAAACTCGTCAGGCTTGAAAATAGGAAGGCAATGTTGAAATTTGATTGGCGACATTAGTAAATCACTAGTGTGGTGCAGTAATAAATTTAATTAGCCTGCTAAGTTTTGTTCGATGTTTTGTTTCATTTTTTTTAAAATGTGGCTAGTTTGACCCATTGCATTTAAAAAAAATAACCAAAACATTAAACAAAACTCGGCTTGTTCGTATTTAAAAAGAAAAATTACCAAAACAACTAACCAAACTCTGCCAAGCCAATTACGTTTTTTTTTAAATTAACGAGAATACTATACAAAACTCGGCCAGGCCAATTGTATTTAAAAAAAATAACCAAAACACCAAACAAAACTTGGGTAGTTGCATTTAACAAAAATTTAAAACCAAAATACCAAAAAAAATAAGGCTAATTGCATTTTTTTAGAAAAAACAACCAAAATATTTAACCAAAACTCACTTGTTCGGTGTTTTAAAAAAATTTCCAAAACACCTAATAAAACTCGGCCAAGCTAGTTGCGTTTTTTTTTTTTTTTAAATTAGCGAAAACACTAAACAAAACTCGGCCTGGTTAGTTTAGTTTGGGCTGAATTTTGTTTGGTAATTTGGTTATTTATTTAATGCGATTAGCTTAGCTGAGTTTTGTTAGATATTTTGATTTTTTTTTTTAATGAACAAGTTGAGTTTTGTTTAGTGTTTTTTTTTTCTTCTTCAAAATATTTGTAGAGTTTTATTTGGTGTTTTGATTTTAATTTTTTTTTAAATGCAACTAGCTGAGTTTTGTTTAGGCACCGGATGGTTGAATCTTTAGGTTCCATGATCTAAAAATTTTGTGGGCAGCTTTCGGTAAGGGAAAACCGGATCGAACAAGGGTAGGTTTGAGTTGCTTTTCTCGTGCTTATTTTCTAGTGATTCCTTTGCATGGTTGGGGAAGATGGGAAGAGAGAGATGGGTTTCTGTCGCCCATCTGGTTGGGGAAGATGAGAAGTAGGTGTGACTAAGGGAGATGGGAAATGGTCGTTGTCGGCCTGTACGTGCGTGTTTCTCTTTTCTTGGAGTTGGAGTTAAAAGCCTCCCACTCCCTCCTTCCCTTACTCGCAGCACATCATGGACGGCACAGATGATGCCCGCTCCATCGAACGGTTCTTACACCAACTACACTGGATCATTTTCCTATATATATGTATGGTGTACCTTAATTCATCTTTAAATGAAAATGCTCTCACACCAATTTTTCCATTGAATATCACACTAGAGCATTTTCTCTAACATTTTTCCTCATGCCAAAGGTATTTTTCTTCCTTCTTCTGGAATGTATTCAACTTGCTTTACTTTTTGCTTCTAGTAACACAAATGGATTGGTGTTTTTATTCAATCATTGTTGTTTTATCAGATTGACTAATTCAAGATCCCCATGGAAGAAATGTTCCTCACTTGTTTTATTCTCTGAATTCGTTGATTCCTATCATTGTTTGCTTGATGCTTCGTAATTTTTACACAATTGATCATGATATAACCTAAAAAATTGTTTTAAACTAATCGGGTTTAACATCCATGCAGGGTTCTATATTATTCCAGGTGCGCTGAGTAATGAGGAACAGATCTACTGGGTTAAGGAGAGCTTAACTAACTTTCCTCAGCCCCCTAACAGAACAAATCACAACTCAGATTATGGACCTGTTAAAAATCTATTTGATGCAGCTCAAAACAAGAAAGTTTTGGTTGAAGATGCAGGACCTGGTTTACATTTGGATGTAGACAACCCACCTAAATGGAAGTTCTCTGATGAGAGTCTATGCATACCTAAAGTGGATTCTTGCAAGTCAGTTGCAGCAACTGTTCTTTTGCGGAAGCTGCGTTGGAGTACCCTTGGATTACAATTCAACTGGTCAAAGGTCAACACACTTCTTAGTCTATTCTTTAGAAATTTTGAATGTTTATATATTGTTATGTTTATGTGAAAGTAGGCATTCCATGCAGCTTCATCATCATTGTGATTGTGTTAAAATTGCCCATTAATAGGATTACCGGTCTAGTGGGGACACTAAATGGATTTGCTACATAAGAAATATATTGAGTGGGCCACTCTGACTAGCTTTCCTGGATTTTGGTGGTTCTTTTTGGAGTTGTGTTATTTGCTTTGTTTTGAGTTGCTTGTTCCTTTTGCAGAGACTATTTATGTAAGCAGTGCAACTTTTAGCTATGCTTAAGGATGTAGTCTATTTTCAAGGTCACCCCAGACCAGCAGTCTCCGATATAGGCTACTGATCATACACAACTAGTTGCCATGCTTTAGGATGCAGTCTATTTTCAAGGTTACCCAGACTAATAGTTTCCAAAACAGTATGGTTTTTTCTTGCATCCCAAGGAGGTGGCTATATAGACCTATGAGCAAGTTCTTATTGGCATCTTTTATTAGACTCATCTAAAAAATGTTGGCAAGCCCAGTGCAGTTTTTGGTTTCTTTCTAAGACTATAGTAGGCATTAAGCACATTGGGATCCAGTCGGTTTTCTAATTTTCTTGTTAGTTTTTCAATTTCTAATACCATTTTAACTATTATACAAGTTGTTTGTGGACATCGAATAAAATCCTTATTTTTAACTGCAAAAATTCTGAGACAGTGGATTGAAATTATTTGATTCTGTAGTAGGACAATATAGGCATGCCCAAAGAGAGAACTTCAAGAGAGAGAGGAAATTTCTGCAACTGCAATAGCCAATTGAACTGTTCAAACCCCAATACAAGCTACTCTATTTAAAGAAACTAATGCTTAAAAATAAAACCTGGTTTTAATTTCCGTAAATGAAATTTTAAATAAAATAATAAAAGACTAACTTAAATTAAACCATTCACTAGGTTGATATATATTTTGACCTCTTAATGTTTACATAATAAAAGCCCTATATCCTTTCATATATGGTCAACAACCTTTCCTTCACTAACCTATTGGGCAGTTCGGATAGCCAGAAATGGTGTAGGAAAACTTTTTTTCCATTATCCTTATTTGATAAGACATTTACCTACATAATCAACCATAACTTTAGTGCAATTGCACCTAACTTGTCCATAATCAATCTTATTTTTTCCGCATTTCTTGAGATAAAGTTGCATTCCACTTTTCCAATAGGTCTTATAGCATGATTCTCTTATCAATCCTATTCTAATGCCTTACAGCCCTACCCTATATGTCACATTACTTCTTGAGATTAAAAGTTCTTAAGGGGTGTGATTTCCATTATTATCATTCAATTTTTGTTATTCTGGGAAAGTGTTAAATGAAAAATTTTGTATTGGTGATTTATTGAATGCAATCATGCACCTGAATGCAATTTTGTTTTAATGATAATTAGTTTTATTCATTCTATTTTGAATGTGTCATCAGTTGAGATTCAGAATCCTTCTAGCTGTCCCACATCAGTTGTGCTGGCGCAGGAGGATCATCCCATTTCCAACTTTCATGAAAAATTAAACAAGGCAAGGCAAAAAAAATCTACCAATGACTAAGAATTTTACGCTATGGTACAGTCTTTGGTTTATTTGAGGCATTATCTTCTACCTCAAATATTTGTGTTATACTTTGATCATCACAGGTTTTGATTAATGTTACCGAAACTGAACCAGTGATTGAACCAGCCCATTGATCTGTTTGGTTCAAACTGATTTAACTGCTGGTTTGAACTGCGATATTATCATTATGTACTAATTGATTTTAATTTTAATTTTCCTTTCCATACCACAAAAGGGGGGGACAATTATCCTCTCACTGCTTTTCCTCGCTTGATATGCCCCTTGGCTTCTTGCATCATTCATCCTATTTATTCAAATCTTGTAATGTTTCTTGCTATTCAGGAAATTTTCCTTGTCTATCAACCCTATTTAGTTTCTGAAATTGTTTCTTCTGAAATGATTAGCTCATCACTGCCCTTTTTGTCATACCTGATATTAGGCTGTTAGTGGATCAGATCATAAGATCTGCTTGAAACTTTATCTGGTTAATCTGTGCTTGGATCATTAATCAGAAATTTTGGATGCAACTCGAATTGATGAATCAAGCTCTGGTTATTAATCTGACTGACTCTGGATTCCAACTGTTTGTTTTAATTAAGATTTGAAGTATTTTCCATCTGTCATTTGGCTATATCAAAGGAATAATGTTTAAGATTTATTTTACGAGGACATAATAGGGTTAATTAAAACTCTTCACATTCTCCTCTTTGCAGCTCCTGCATGGCCCTGCTCTCCTCATTGTCTAATATACCCACCAACCACCCAACCCAAAATTCCTTTCATTGCACTACACCCTACTTTCTCTTGCTATATCCTCTGTCCTCTTTATTGCTTTTTTCTTTCCTCCTTGATCCTGCCAGTAGCTGCACCATCTCATCATCTATCATAGCTGGTTCAACAATTCAATTTAATTTGTTTGGATAATGAATAAAGTTCAATATTCTGATGAAATGATGCCAGCTCACAGATCAAATTCACATCACTGTTTTTGATAATGGATAAAACTTAGAATGATTGTCCGTTCTGAGTCCAACCGTTTGACAACGCCAGTTGATATGCCTTTTGGATTGTCTCATTGACCATCCTATTTACTTAAATTTCTTACCATTTGGCGTGTTTTTCCTTATGAGACGCTACGTGTGGTTTTAAATTTTAACCTTGTTTTCTTCCTAAAATTGTTTATGTTCTTTGTCCAGCGCAACTATGATGTCTCTCTCCCACATAACAAGATTCCAGATGCACTTTGCCAGCTTGCCAAGAAAATGGCAGCACCTGCAATGCTAATGGGGGAAGAATTCCAGCCAGAAGCTGCAATAGTGAATTATTTTGCTTCAGGTCTGTATGCTGGATGTTTGAGATTTAATAGATCTGTTTAATGGTTTCTGCAAGAAGACTTAGTGGTTTCAGTCATTGACTGTTCTTCTCATGTGAGCCTTATTCTAACTGCATCAATTTTGCTGAAAGGAAAGAAAAGGAAACTTAAAAAAAGAAAAGAAAAGAAAAGAAAAAACAAATGAATGAATAAAGAAAGAAAGAGAAGATCTTTGTTCCTCTTGGGCGATTTGCTTAGGAGATGGAAAAGTTTTAGCAAATTGAAATTTCTAATTTGGGAGACAGTGCAAATTTTGGTAAATTGAAATTTCTTTATTGTGAGAGATGAATGAAGATATTGTAAAACTTGGCTCTTATCACTTTTCAATAAATATTTATTTGATGTATTGAGTGTGAGTGTGGTCCTGGTACACCATTTCATACCGATTAAACCTGAGGTTCAATCATCATGAGATTCTGACACCTTAGGCATTCTAGATTGGAAGATGTTAAACCTTTAAGTAGCATCTGACAGGCAATTAAGCTGTAGTTAGCTTTACACTCATTATGAATGGAGAAAATATTATTTAATTGTAGAATTTAAAATTACAGTTCTGCGTCTGATAGTCTTGGGTGGACTGTAGTATCAAATTATCAGCGTTAAAGAATAAATGTTGGCCATGGCATATACACACAGAAGTTGCAGTTCAAAAACGATTTTGATATCAAACAACATGAAAATCTAGATATATAAGAAAACTTAGATTTTATTCAAGTTTTTCATACTTTCATAGGATTATAATATTTGAGGTAAAGGAAGCTTTGAGAAAGATGAATACAGGAAAGGCCATAAGATGGTCTAGTGATGGAGTTTTGAAAGTTTATGAGAGATGCTAGTTTATCATGGTTGAAAATGTTTTTGACAGCTTGGAAGATGCTAATTTAGTTTATAATGAGTACTTGTAGTCAAATCCTATTGCCTATTGCTATTATGGCAACTGTTTTATATCACTGAATGATGGATTGAATTTACAGTTTGAGCAGCTCTGGGCCTTCTTTATGTCCTGATGCATATGCATGAAGTCTGTATGTCTGATCCATTTATGGTTATCTAGTTATGAATAAAAGCCAGTAATTATTAAGGTTATTTACTGGATGCTTTTTGTTTTTTTGCCTATATTAGGAGACATGCTTGGTGGTCACCTTGATGATATGGAAGCAGATTGGAGCAAGCCTATAGTAAGCATCAGGTATTGCCATGTAAAATGCCTTTCCTGTACAATATTTCTCTGCAGGTTCATTGAAACTGTTTTGTCAATTTTTATTACCATGCAGTCTAGGTTGCAAGGCCATTTTTCTTCTAGGAGGCAAGTCTAGAGAAGAAGCCCCAGTAGCGATGTTCCTCCGGAGTGGAGATATCGTGCTTATGGCTGGGCAAGCTAGGGAGTGCTTCCATGGTTAGCATACTTTTTGGCTCGTTTTTCTTATATAACCTTTAGAATTAGGGTAACAAGTGGATGTGATCTCTCTTTTGCAACTATTTTGGGTTAAATTTTCCTAGTTGTTATGGACTGGTTTCAAGGGAACAATAGTATGCTTATTCTGAGGATGTGCAGGAATTCCTGGGAACTATTGCCTGATTAACTAATGCATTTGATCTCTTTTGTGAGACCTGGGGAGTAAATTTTGCCAATTGAGATGCCTGGTTTGAAGGGAATTATGTTATTCTCAATTGAGGATATGCAAGAATTCTAGTGCTTTCAGTTTGTAAGAGTAGGGCTCACTGTTTGATAATACAAAAATGTGGCCTCCTTTCTGTTTTGAAAACTCAATAGGAGTTTTGAAAACTTTTGAAAAGTGGGGGCCCTAATTGTAAATCAAGGTAGATACGAAACCAATAGTAGTATCTTCTTCTGCTCTTTGATTTTTTTGTACATGCCAAAATTGCTTGGGCAAATGGATGATTGGTAGCTAGTAGATGCCAACACATGATATGACATAACACTATGAATGTCATGTGGTGGCTTTGCCTAGATCAAATTCAATGGCATCTAGATGTTGATATCAACTATTACTAAGGAAGAAAGCCTATGAGTGGTTAGCGAAAATCTTGACTATTGTTCCAAATGTTGATTGAGATTATGTAAAATAAAAAACTCAGATATCAAATTCGCATAGGATGAGAATAAGAAAAACTTTGGAAGAAAGTGGTGGACCACCTAGGAAAGACTTTGGGAAAAAGAAAAAAAAAAGAAAAAGAAAAGCTAAGCGCTCTCAATAGGGGAAGAAGGGAAGAGGGAAGAAGCAGAGGAGAGAAAAAGGGTGATTAAGGAAGACATTAGAAGAGAAGAGGAGATTAGAAGAGAATTAGGGAAGAATCTGTGAAGAATAGAAAAAGAAGAGAAGAACTACGGTAGAGAAAAGAAGAGAATTTGTGTAGCTTTAAATAATCAAAACTAAACTTCTTGAACTTTAACACATACTATCCTATTTGTAGAAATTCAAAATTCAAAACTTACCAATAAATCCTAAATAAAAAATTGCAATCAATTAATGGAAATAAAATTACACCAAATCCAATAAATAATTGAATATCCAAAATTTTAAATGTGCATAAATATCTTAACTGTAATGACTACTCCACGCCTAAAATAAATATGTATCAAATATGGCATATCAATCACGTCATGTTCTCCATCATGGGAAAGTTGGGGCAATTGTAGGGCTGGATTTGTGGTCATTGGTTGTGCATGTAGTGGCACATTTAGTGAGTGGATGATGGGTTTGGTTGTAAAGGCATCAAGGATTGGAAAATAGTTGTTGTTGTGAATCAAACTTTAGATTTCATATTACTTGATCTAGGCTGGATTGGAGAGGATGAATTTGAGAAATAGATGCACTGTCATTGAATTACTCATTAGAGGAAAATATTAGTTGTTGCTACAACTCAAGGAATCATAAAACGCTCATGATCTCATAACTCATTATTTAAATATTGCAGTTCTTAACAACATTTATAAGGGAAACTCTGAAACTAAAATAAAAAGTGACTGAGGTTATCCCTATAATTCACGAGAAGCCTATTATTTAAAGAGGTTTTATTTGTCTTAAGAAGTGTCGAATTTGTGCAACATTGGGCATACTTGCAAGCTAACTTGATGCTATATCAAATAGGACTATTTTGACACTGAGTATCATCTGGCAACTTAAAATTAGCATAAGAAAAGAGACAAAACTGGAAAATAAAATCATTTAATAATTTAAAGCGAAAACCCTTATTGTGACACCAGGTGATTCCCTCTAATTCAAAATCTAATCAATGACTAAAGATATATAGCTGCTTGTGGAAATCCTCATTGCGTAAGTTGATCATCAATATGATCAGATTGATTATCAGACCATTGATGTATTTTAGATCATCAATATAAACCATTTTAGCAATTGGATCTGTATTTGATTTTTAATATGCATAAAAAGGTATTTGGATTGTAACAATTGTTAATGTAATAGTAACTTGGCTTGGATTTATGGTCGCTACAACTGTTTTTAATAACTTTGTGCATGTTCAGCTATTAATTATGCTTAAATACCCTACAATCCATGGCAAGAAGGAGTTGGGGTGGGGGGTGGGGGGGAGGGGTGGGTTGTGTGCGTGGCATGTGGTTAAAGTTGGAGTCCATCCAGCTACTGGTTTAAAATATTACAGTACCAAATGATCACAATTCACAACAATGCACAATGTTTGGAATGGGTGACCTATACATATCTTATGAATGTTGCATGTCTATGTTACTCTATGATGTACGGCAATATGAGTTATAGGTTTTCATAGAACATATGGATTTAAAGAACTATTTTGAGACGCTTCTTAATAGTTTGTCTCAATGTACATTTATTGCAATCTCTGCCTAGAGATAAACTATATTGCTAGTGTTGCTTAATTTATTGCTATAGAGATAATTTTTAAAAGGAAAAAAAATAATTTTTTGATAAAACTTTGATAGGTAATGATAACTTTACATTGGATGAAAAATATTAGACTAAAGTTTTACAAAGTAATAATGATATGTGTAGATCTAATACAGCCATACTGTTCTAAATTGGTCAAATCAGTTTGCAATCTGGAAATCTATATTGAGGCTAAGAAACATATTACATTTTATACAATATATCAACCAAAATTGTTCAGGAGGACTTGGTGAAAATTCTTTAAGCATGACAAGATTCCATCCCAAAAAATAAATTTTGTTTCAGTATTTTTGACCAAATAAGATTATCATAAGCCATGTCAAACAAAGTAGCTTAGTGGGTGATAATTGATGAAGAACTGGATTAAGATAATTCTCTTTTCTTCTATAATTGAGGACAACTATTTTCGTTTGATATTATGAAGACATGTTTAGTAACATTTCTGGTGACCTAGACAGCTGCCTTCATTTTCAAGGAGTACCAATACCCTTTAAGCAATGCTAATAATTCAGTAAGTTTCAGCAAAGGGGCCCAAAACCCAATAGTGATTATTTGCAAACTGCATTGGAATCAATGTAATTTATGTATAATTCAACAACTCGCGTGGATCTTATGGTTCTATGAATCTCTAATGGTGGTTCTCTTTGTCTATGAATGAACATAGAACTTCAAATCAATGACCATCTGGCTCAGTGATTTTCTAAACAGCGATAAATTACAGTCGAACAATATTTTAAGACTAGCCTAATATATATCATCTAAAGTCTCCAAATGCCTTAGGCTTGAAATTATTTGACCAAAAGCGTGATACTCAATTGAATGATTAGTAGTGGGCCCCACAAGAATTGGACACCTCATCTACCATTTTGGCCCGCACATTGATTGCGATCAATTGTAAGGAAAAGGACACTTGCACCCAAATTTTGTGCATGTACTCTCTCTTTTGTCTTCACAAGAGATCTTTAGGATGGAATTGAATCTCATCCATATCAATTTGTATAAATTTTATGTTGAAAATAAAATTTAATTAACGGTCTTAATTTTACTCGAGGGTATGTAAATTCTGTATGCCAATATTGGATGCATATAAATTGATAGGCATGTGGATCGACTTCATTTCTTTATTTGTTCTCCCATCTCCTTCAAGTCTCTCCTTCTGCTTTTGTCAGTGCCATTGACAAATAGGGGGAGGTGGATTTTGCCATCACCAATGTCATGTCTATGCCCTGATCGACACCAATGGTGAGGCCCTGATGACAGTTGTCACTCACCTAATGTTGCTTTCTTGGCCTAAAAATCTGACTCTTCTTCTCTTTCATCGTAGATTTGGCAACTTTATTGTTTTTAGAGACAATTTTTTATTTCAATTGGTCATAAATGACTGTTATCAGTGATGAAATGATAATCATCGGTGATGAAATGATAATTATTGGTAATAATGCTAGCATTTTGCTTGTCCTCTATGATTACTTAGAGTTGCACTAATTTTCCTGGCCCCATCAGACATGCATGAGGTGAATGAATAGTTGCACCTTATTAGTGCTGTCCACCATACACGCCGTGGGTGGAAAATTCTACCTGCTTGAGCATGGTACATATGTGGCGATGGATGCATGATAAGTCAATAATTGTTAGTTATTGATATTGTTGATTTATTGCATGGCATTTACGTTACCAAATATTTCATAATAGTTTTTCTATGTTGTATATTATGAGATTATCTTATGGGAGTGATCACATTTCTATATTGTATGGCCCATGTGCCAAATGGATATATGCCGTGGGATATTGTGGATATTGCAAACAATGGAAGTCCCAGGACCTGACAATTGATAATTCAAAACCTTGTTGCTTAAATGGATTGTAGTGTTTGTTTATTTCTATTACAGCAGCATAACAAGATTCATGCAGCTGATTCAAAATTATTTGTGATAAAATTTTGATGGCCATTATGATGACCACAGTGATAATTAATTCTGTTTTTTCCTGCCTTGTCATGAAGTTTCCATTAGAGGGGACAAGCTTTATATTTCATACTTATTCTTTGTTGGATAGTCATCATGTGCTTTCTTATGGATAAGATGCAAAAGTATTGGATAACAACTAAAACTTGAATGTTTCTTGCATTCAACGAAGGTGGATAAGGAATTCTTACTGGCTGAAGTCATTTCAGAATTTCAGAATCCATAATTAGGATCCATTGTCTGGACTAAAGTTGTCTGGACTCTGGACTAAAGTGAAATTGGAATCCAAGTTCATTCCTGTTCAGCCTTAGTCCTGATTAGATTTCCCTTATCTCTAAATATGATGATTTGATCACATTATGTGCTGAAGAAAGCTGTGGCACACTCACATGACAGATCTATTCAAGTTTGTTACAATTTGACACATGTCACATCATTCATCAAAGCAGGCATAGTCTGCAGGCGCATCATATGTGGTTCCATGCATTCACTGGCACGATACGAATAGTTTAGTCTAGTGAATTGAGATGCTACCCCAGAAGTGTCCAAGTACAAAATGACAGAATTAGAATCTTGTGCAAGTGGGGGTTGTATAAATGCATGTAGGATTGTCTTTATGATTAAAAGAGCAAACGTGATAAGGTTATGTGTGGTGAAGCTTTTCTCAATCAAATGTGAATCCTTTGGGTAAGATCAAATTTGGTGTGGCTGAGTACATCTGACAAAATGTTTTTGCAGGTTCTTGGTGCCAGGAAAACCTGATACCGACTCCTGCCCTTGTTTATCTTTATGAATGAACTCTTTCTCTTGTTGTCTGCAGTAAAACAGTAAGGTTTGTAATAAGGGTTATCCTAAGGACTAAAATATCTTGAAATTTCATAGTGAGAATGGGGTGGTATTTACATTTGAATTGTGGGTAGCTTCTCTTGGATTAGCAATGTTAGAATCATCTATTGTCCCATCCATTGTCTATTTTACATTCTCTATTTGCCTTCTTATTTATTTTACCAAATAGATTCCATTTTCTGGAAATAAAGAAGGAAAAATTCGGTGTCATTTCTTTCGTCTGTCGATTTTGTGTCCAAATAGAAGATGAGGAATGTTTGTGTACAGCGTCGTATAATATGACCTCATGCGTGGCAACTGTGGATCTGCCTGAATGGTTTGACAACTATGGGTCAAAATCTATCAGATCAGACCATTACCATGACAATAATGAGTGTACTATGCTCTCGCACTCCATTTCTGTGGCATAGGCTCCTCACCTCACACAGAACATTCATGTCTGTTGTTTGCTTATGGGGACCCCTGCAGATGAGCTATAGGACAAAAATTGGGGTGGTTGGACTCGTTTGACTACACAATTTTATTTTTGTTCAGGTTGGATGTAGGTTACTTGAATTCATTCTTTTGTGGGTGACTAGTTTGCTATTCCTGACAATTCCCTTGCTTTTGGGATGTAGTTGCCTGTTCAACATGTTTGCCCATTTGAAAAGTCCCACTTACCGGACATGCTTTCCTTGCTCATCCTGGGGGAAACTGCATTAATTTTTAAGATGCAAATTGAGTATCAGAATTAATCATAAGCAAAGACCCTTCATTTGCCATTACTAGTGGCAGAAATCTTTATGCTTTTTATACAATTTTAATGCTTTTCAGTTTATTTGGGGCCATCTGTTTTGATGTAAAGACATGTTTACATAGGTTGAGCAATGTTTATTTAATAATATATTGACCTATCCGTCCATCCAAGTAAGGTGAATGCTCCTGTGTCAACTTTGTGTTTTCTGTAGTAATGTTATCTTTTTCATTATCAACCCTACTTTTCACGGTTGAGTCTATCTTTTTGAATAATCAACTCTTTCTTTTTTTGTATTCAATCATATTTTTCCATGATTATCATCCTATTTTGTTTCTATTGATTTCTGTATTGACTTTCTTATATTATCCCATTAACATAATTTCAACTTCAACTGACATCATATACTTCTATTACCAACACAATCAATACAACCAACATTTGCACTTGGTATTTTTGCTCAAAAAGATCCTTAAGGAATTATAAATTTACCAAAAGACTGACTTTTGAAATTAAGTAGAATGTGTTCCCACGTGAATTTTCACTAGATGCCCTCACCTATTATGCTCCTTAAGGAAGTGATAGAGCTGAAGAGCTGTTGAGACATAAATGATGCATGCAACCAATAAGGTGCATCTCAAGATGATGATTGTAAGAAAAAAAGATTAGGCTGATCTGGCAACCATACCGAAAATCTCTAAATTAATATTTGGCCCCTAAATAATTATCTCAGCACATTGTTACTATATCTGGTCATCTGATGTATCTGTTGTATATTTCATAGACATACCAAGGCTACACCACTCGAGAAAAATAACAGACTGTGGCATTTAATACATTTACTTACCACAAAGCTTGCTTGGTACTTGAATAAACTTGGGTTTCAGCTCAGTAAAATTAAAAAAAAATTGAGGAATTCTGCCTAGAAATCCCATTTACTTTTGCATTTATGGAACAACTCGTTTTTCAATACCCCCTATTTCTGTACAGACATGTCAACATGTCAGGCTTGCTAAGGTTTCGCCTTTTACAGCAATTAGCACACCTGTTTCCAAGTTGTACTGGTTTTCAGCTACTTTTATGGAGGACCCATTATTGACAAATCCTTCACCTTTTACTACCTGGCCCATGCTTCAGGAATAGAGCTATGAATTCAGAAGAAAAAAGGAGGGGGTGTGGTGGGGTGGTGGCAGAGTAGTGGGATGTGGGCTTGATTTAATCAAGGACCTGTGTGGATGCATTATTGGTCTTCCATAAATTGTCAACATGTGACTAATGTTTCGTTAGTTACCGACAGATCATGTTAAGAGTTCCTGTAAGATTCTGTCATCATCATCTTTTGTGATTGGGTTATATGATTGGATTCTCTCTCTGTAATCGGGTCTTGCAACTGGACATTGGTAGTCCTAGTAACTTTTGCTGGTCTTCAGAAGTTGCTCAATGTACTCTTTGTCTTTTGCATTTAGCTGTATTGCTCCTTTAGTGCTGAATTCGGGGCATGGTGGTGGGCTTTGTCCCCTGATGAAGAAAGTTAAGAGGTTGAAGTTGATTGGATACAGCTATCTCATTTGTCATCTTTGATGTTGACAGATATGTTATCTTTTGCTGCGCAATCACAGATCTATTCTATTCCTGGTTTGAAATTTGGATGATCTCATGTACTCAATCAGATCCCATAACATGTGCTATTTATGAAAGTGGCAAATAGTTATTGGTTCTAATTTCTCCCCATTTTTTGTGTTGAGATTGTTAATTTTGCAAATCATTTTATTAAATTTTCAATTTCACAGGAGGGTAAGCTTGATACTTCAAATTTCCCACCTCATGGGACCACAATGATCCTGTGCAAAACTCAACTATATGAACTGAATGACAAGGCGTGCTGCTAACATCTGGTCCAATATTGTGCCTTTTTAGATCAGTTGCAAAATAATCAAAAGTTCGTCTGTATTTTTGCTGGGCCATGGTAAATTCTTAACTAACGACTTTGCCAATTCGCATGGTTCTTGAGATGGTAGGATTTCTCGGTATAATTTTTGATGTATCATACACATCTAATTGTCATTTGTTTCTACCAGTAGGCCATCTATTGTTGTAGGCTTTTTACCATAATTTATAGGAGCTATTTTGATATATTAGTAAAAATTCTCACTGACAATATTGTTTTGTGCATTGCGCCTGCTGTTGATTAGCATCCAAGAAACGAGTTGCTGACTCAACTCTGTTCTGAGTTTTTACAAAGACATAACTAGGTGCATATGAGAATCAAATAACTCTAATAAAAGTTCTAAAATTCCATCCAACTAAAAAAAATTCCTGATAACATTATTCATATAACAATTATATTTCTTTACTATGAGAGAACTCTTCTGGTATTGTTTGTAGCCATTTGTTTCCCGTTGTGATTGTTCATTTATTAGGCACATAAGGACTGGCAATGGATGAAACCTAAACTGACTGATCAGAACCCTTGATGTGATTAAAAAATGCTCAAAATTGTTGATAGATACTTCTAAATCATCTTGTAATGGGTTCATCTGCAGAGTCAAAGCATGCTTGCTAGATTTACAATCTCGATCATCAAGTGGTGGCAGCAAGAGTTAAAATACAATGGGAGATTAAATGCTAGCCTGCCTCATAAAGAGATTACAGAGAAACGTGGAATCTACATAAAGAGAAAAAGAGTAGTGCTGTAAAGGTGATAAAAAACTTGATCACTTTCTACACTTGCAGGGACTTGGAAGTACCAAATATGACAAATAAAGCCAATCGGTCTTATCACTTCATTATATCTTATGAAGAAGTAGATAAAAAACTTGTAAACAGGTTTCTTCCCTGGCAGACAGAAAAAGATTAGCAGCCTCAAATATAAGTAGTATTACTAACATCATATCATCCGTTGGTGGAAGGATGGGTGACATTGTTTTTCCCAGCTGGCATTCTGCTTTTCAAATGTGACTGGTTTCCATCTGCCTTTCAATTCCTCCATATAGATTGATTGCTCGCATGAATTAATCTGTATTAACACTTCTCATGCTTCAAAATTTTCAGGAATACCACGAATCTTCACAGATGAAAAGAATGCTGAGGTTTCTGATCTTGCATCGCGTTTTACAAGCTCTGGTGATCAATCTTTCAAAGAATATATCAGAACATCAAGGATCAATATCAATATCAGACAAGTCTATTGAGACGTAATTCTTTGTAATCTGCACTTTACATCAGAACTCAAATCATCAGTCCAATGTTGAATTAGTTCAATTACAATGAGAAATATTCGTATGCTTTGACTTGATCATGTAAACTAGACAATTAACAGCTTTTTTATTGACTCAAAAAAAAAAAAAAAAACAGAAAAAAAATCTTTCAAGCATAATATAAGGATTATGGAAATTTTACGTATTACAAAATCATGATTTATATCAGAGATCTTGAGCAGCTTTTTGGGACAGCAAATGTCATGTTCTTGCGCCTGTGATTGCCATTGGATGCACCAATGAACTGGATTCTGAACATTGAGCTGGACCAAGCAGAAATCATGGCGTAAGATGCAAGTCCCCATATGGCAGTTTTGGTCATTTCGAGTCCAAACTCAAACTAACCGAAATGCATTTTGTTTCCCAGATCATCTGTATGAACCCTATAAAAAAGGGCAATTGTGTTATTTCCTCCTTTATTAGACCGATAATTCTAATACCATTCAATAGCGCATCCAAACGTGCCTTTATTGCTTTCCAAAACTTTTTCATTGGAGACAAGACAAGCTTCAACTCCATGACTCAAGCAGCCACTGCTCCAGTGATTGGAACTTGGCTGTTAGACCTGAGTCTTCACTTGAGGTGAATGGGCTCGTGCGGACTTGGAGACCTCAGGGGCGGAACCTTTGCCGGCAAGCCTGGCATGTGATCTCCATGCAAGCGGAATCAATCTGCCGCACTGCCTTCTCCTTCATCCTCTCCGCCTTCTCTACCTCCTCACGTGCTCGTTCCCACACGTGCCTCGCGCGTGCAAACTCCGACTCGGCCATCTCCATCTCTCGTCTCGTTTGCTCCCGCACCCGGTCTGCATAAGCCTTCTCAACTGCAGCAAGCCGTATCTGCTCTGAGGCATGCTGCTTCAATGTTTCTATGGTTTTGGTCTGCTGACCATCGCTACTGTTGGAATTGGAAGGCGGCCGGGACTGTTGGAAGCTGATTGACAGTTGCAAGTCAACCAATGGTGGATCGACAGAGTCGGAAACCATCCTATTTGTAGAAGAATCAGATTTAGTAGTAGAGATATTTGGAGTAGGGAGTAATTGTAATTCTCTTTGTTTTTGCTCCATTTAAAAGAGGCAGGGATGGAAGGGAAGGAAGTGAGGAAGATGGTGGGAGAGGGATGTTGGGTGGCAGAATCAGTGCCCATATATACAACTCCAGCAAATGCGTCACTACCAAAATGCCCATGATCATGCGGGAAATGACTTGAGCATTTTGACTTCCATGAATTGACAAAAATAGCCTTTCAGCTCTGGCCTTCTTTATCTGCTCTTTCGTTCTTCCATAGGACTTTCCACCTCTTTTTCCATCTTTCTTCACTTTCTAGTAGTGGACGATTGATGAACTATGCATGGTCTTGTGCACGTAGATGCTTTCCTGTGCTTCTCAGGAACTTTTTGTTTTTACTCAAACCTGCTATTGGTGGATTAGCAATGTATAATACTAATTTCCTTTTAAGTGTAGCTATTTTTAAGAGTGCTAAGGGTGACTGCAAACTAGAGTATCCAAGTGTGGCCTCTCAATGTTTCCAAAGCGACCCTAAGAAGGCAATCTATAGGCCTTAAACTGGGATTAGGAAGGCAACAAATGGATATGTATCATCGGAAGCTCCAAAAGAAAAAAGAGGCATTTGTAGGTATACCTACATCTTTTACCTATAATTAAAGGCAATCCTCTTAATGTATAAAAAGATTTACAATCATGCTAATAGATGTTAAATTTTTTCATATTTTCTAAACTAAAGTGGACTTGATATATTTATAAAATTTTTCATAAATTTGTATGTATATTTGCTAATTTTTCAACAACAACAAATATATACGCATAATTATGAATAAAATGTATAAGCATATTTGTAAATGGCCCATAGACAAATATAATGTAACGTTTTTAAAGTGGGCATTTTATGAAAACTCATTGAAAAATTAGAAATCTGGAGTGGCTAGGGTGATTGAATTTTGTCACAAGCTAAATTTAAATTGATGCACACGAAATTTATTTATTTATTTTTTAATTATAGCTTCAACAGGAATCCCAAATTTACCTAACCCGAGCTTCATTTGATAGATGGACTAGATCAACCAAAGAAATGCCCACATGCCCACATGGGCCACACAGCAGGCCTTACAAGTTTACCATACTTGGGACTAATTTGGTAGATGAAGTGGCTCCACGAAAACATAATTTTGAAATCTATGCAATTAAGATTGCATTTTCTCAACTTGCCATTGAGTTGCATTCAAAACTCGAATTTCTCAAATAGATTGGTGCATTTGAAAGAAAAAGATCTCAAATAAAATTTTCTTTTTCAAAAAATGATCTAAAATATTATTACTATAATAATTTTATTTTATTTTTATCATTACTTATATTTTTAATTATGAATTTTTGTCTAATATAGCTTTATTTTTTATATAGCTAATATTATTTCTTATTTTATTAACTTATAACTATCTCATAATTGCATACTATTACTTGGTAGTTTAGGGTGAAATGTGGGGGTCATTTCTGCGATGTTGGAAGAGGGACTGAGGGAGCGAGGCCTTTGTTTGAAAACCCGTTTGGTGGGAAGGGACGTGGATAAAGGATCGCGTTACGGCGATAGGTTTGTTTTGGAATGGGGGTGGGTGTGCAATTATTACGCTCGCACGTGCGTCGAGCAACAGGGGTCAGAGGTGAGATTGGCTTTATGGTGGGCCTCCCTTGTCGCCCCATTGTCAAAAAAGTGGAGCTCTTTCTGCTTTACTCAGGGCAGCCATAACAGCCGGGGTGGCTTTGACACGTGCTACTCATGGGGGATGTCCCATCCCCTTCTCCATGCATGCGTCCATGCATCCATCCATGCATGTGCATTTGGGTCCTTTGGATGGTGGGCCTTGCATGCCTAGGGCTGTTAGAGCTTCTTTGGCTAGCCCCTGTAAGTGCTTTTAGTTCAGTTGCATGTTGTTTGGCCCAAAATAAAAGGCATTTTCTTCCCACTGCAAAAGCTCATCTTTGGTTAGTTAGAAAGAAACTCAAATTTGGAATTTACAAAATAGGTTTTAGTTTAGAACAATAAAATGAAAACAAAACTCCCAATTTTCTTTTTTTATTCATCGTTCTAATGGTACTTCGATCTTGAGTAAAATATAACGTATGTCTAAATAAAATATTAAATACATAAAATAAATATATAAAATATAAAATAGATTTTATATAAAAATAAAAATATAAAGTAAAATTTTAAATTCTAAAATTATATATATAATATAAAAACACATAAATATGGAATATTTGTATGCAATGAGTTACATGGAATTTTTCTATGTAACCTCATCATTTTAGCTATTATGATGTTTTTATTATATCCAAATTAATCATATTATTTATATATATATATATATATTTATGAATATAGAAATAATCTTATTTAGAAATTAATGTGGGTCATACTAAAATACTATTAAATCATGCAAGTTTTTGGCTCTAAATTTTTTTATTACTATTGTCCATAAAATTACTTAATTTAATATAATTTGGATATGACCTATATAAATTTTCAAGTAAGGTGATTTTTATACTCATAGATAAATATATAAAAATACATAATACAGTTAGTTTGGATTTAATAAAAATATTAAATTAATCTCAAATGATGAGGTTGTTTAGAAATATTCAATGTAATTAGTTATATACAAATATTTCTTATTTTATATTAACTATAACATAAAAATATT
>JAYJMB010073504.1:0-23445 GCA_036873735.1 Pouteria campechiana | reverse complement strand
TTGCAAGTGGCAGACAAATTTGCAGATAAAGATGATAGACAAAGTTATACTTTTATAGTTGTTGTGCTGCTTCTACTTCATCTTCTATGCCTTCTCGAGAACATTGCAGACAAGTTTTTTGATCTTCTTCAGTTTCAGATAGACATTATATGAGAGAAAAGTGCTTGAATAATTTGACTCTATTTTAGCTCTTTATTTGTCTAAGTTCAGCTTTGTTTCATCTCTGCTTCTGCAAACTAAATTTGTCTTTGTGTTGCAGACAAATGTTGAGTATAAGCAAGTTTATCTGACTTGTCTTTGAAATGATTTGTTTGAATCTTTCTTAGGAAGATGCTCTCTGATACTGACTTTATTTGTAGGAGATTTATTCGATTACTCATTGAGGCTTGAACTTCATAGCTATAGATGCTCTTTATGGCTTTTTTTCAAAGTTTCAATGTCATTCTTTCTGAGCATTCTTATCTTTTTTGGGTCAATAGATTTTGCTTACTAATTTATTCTTTGTATACGCTATCCACTGTATTTGAATTGTTTCCCCGTATATTTATATTTATTTCTACAATGCTTGGTAACACAATTGTTAGTACCACAAATGTTCACTCATATATTATTACTTATTATCAAAACTTGGTTGTCTGTCATATGCATCATTTGGTTTAACAATTGAATGGTCAAATTTATTTTGATGATTTATGGACCCCACGAACTCCAAATTAGATGATAAGGTAGTTGATCTTAATATTTTTGGACCTTTTAGACCCCATGGAAGGGTCAGATTGTCCAAAAGGTGGCCAGATTATATATGATTGAATGATCAGATTTGGTTTATCAATTTTTGAACCCCATGATCACTGATTCGAATGATCAGATAGTTGATCTTGAGGTTTTTTATCATTTTGGACCCACTAGAAGGGTCAGATCACCAGAATAATGGCTAGATCATGCATATTTGTTGTACATCTATGAAAGAAGGAGAGTTGGAGTGTAAATTGATGTATGATTCACCAATCTAAACTAGTTATGGTCTAAGATAGATTTTTTTATTGTCCAATAAATTGCATGTGATTAATTTGGCTGCTAGTGGAACTCATCGATTGAGCTACCTTCCTAGTGGACTAGCCCAAGTGGCCTAGAGAGTATCAGAAGGATATTGGATTATTTTGTCAATGACATTGCCAGTTGAGCTCGCTGATTGAGTTATCCTACATGTGGCTAAACCAGGTGGCCTGGAGTATATAACATCAGATGAGATCTGCATATTGCCAATGGAGCTGCCTTATTAAGCTGGCCTAAAATTTAATACTACTGATAATGGCATATGATGTGGATTATTTTGATACATGTGCTACTTGCATCTATCCTACTTATTAAGTTTATGATTAACCCCTTCTTAATTTATTTTTCAGAGCATACAGCACGATGAGTGCATTAGTTCATGGTGTAAGGGGTAGATGATGTTGAGTGTCATTTTAAATAATGTTAAAAATAATTTGTCTATTATTGTATGAGGCTTGTATTATGGAATTGACATGTATTGTTATTCATTATGATTTCTTTTTTATTTATGGTTATTTATGTACCTATGTATTATCTTAAGTGAGATAGGTCCAAGAAAAATTCACCCTTAGTTTAAAATGACATTTATTTATTTCGTTTTTTGATTGGGACATGAAAATTGGTATCAAAGCAAATCGCACTTGGAATAAGATGTACATGATACATAAGAAAACTGAGTACAAATAAAAGAAAAAGTGAGATAGGAATGGGTGCCTTAAATAGATACTTACATTTAAGGATTCCTTAAAGAAGGATAGTGCATTGTATCATATTTCATTCTTTTTGGTGTATTATTTTTACTAAATAGTGGATTATTGCTAATATTCATATATTGTAGCGAGAAATGGATCTAGCGACCAATGCTCAGCCAAAGATATCTGCGATGAGTCGACTAGCTCAGCCTCGTATTGCAACTGGTCCTAGTCATCCACCTGCTAAATTAAAAGGGGCCCAACTCTGAAAGAGAGAATGAGAAACCAAGAGGCTATTATGATTGAAGTAGTGAGATAGGTGCAGGAGCTATGTGAGATACTTATCTTCTCTTGGCAGTAGACAGTGGTGGGGGCATCCCAGCCAGCTCTGCTTCAGATAGCAGTAGTTGTACATTCTTCACAGATTTCACAGGTTCCAAATGATTATGTGGATGTGCAGGACATATCCCAGACTGCTATACTTGACTAATGAGGTTAAGGAGAGGATGTCCCTCATATTACTACAAGATCGGGACAGCCAGTGGGAAAGTAGGCAACACAGGCTATCGTTGGTAGTCAGGGTGGAACAGCTGGAGGATAGACTATAACAGTAGAAGGGACAGGTGAGTCCCAGTCAGCAACTACTCAATAGACAACAATAAAAGGGAGATATCCTAAGAAGAATTTCAAGAAAGAGCAAGAAAGAAAAAAACTCTGATTCCTTTCATAGAATGAGTCTTTACACCTTTGCTAGGGGAGACAGTGCAATAGTAGAAGACTAGTTGGATGAGAAGAATAAGGCCTTTGATTTTTTGAATTGCTCAGATCACTAGAGGGTTTGGTTTGCAAAATTCAAATTGGTGGGTGAGGCTCATCGCTGGTGGGCAGCTGAGATGAGGGGCCTTGAGAGTTTACAGATAGATATTACTTGGGACAAATTCAAGGAAGCCTACTTTGAAAAGTTCTTTCCATTTACTCTTCGGATAGAGAAGGCCCGAGAGTTTGTAGAACTACAACAGGGATCTATATTTGTGTCTCAATATGAGACCAATTTCTCTACTCTGATTCACTTTACTCCAGAAGCTGCTGCAAGTGATGATATGCGACAAAAGAGATTTGAGGACAGTTTAGCTAAGAGTATCAGGTTTAGAGTACAATATTACTGATGCAACTCTTATGGAGAGGCTGTTAAATGAGCACTGTATGCAGAAAGAGAGTTTGAGGCCATGCTTGGAGTTATCGAGAAATGTAAAGCTCCTACAAATAAAGATGGACCATTCACCAAGAAGCAGATTATACAAAATTTTGCACAAGAATTAAAGTTCAAATTCAAGACCTCAAAGAAGTGCAATAACACAAAAAGTTTCATACAGGACCCTGCCGAGTGCAACCAGGTACATGCTTCAAGTGTGGAAAGACAGGAAACTCGCTTAGGGATTACTTGATAGGATATGTATGCTATCAATGTGGGCAGACTAGTCACATCTCCAGGAATTATTAGTCTCCTTCAACCAGTTAACCGCAACACCCCTAACAGAACCTATAGGCTAGAGCAGTAGATAGAGTAGTGGTACCTCAGCAGCATGGTAGACAGCAAACAACCTAGGTATTCGCTTTGGCCCTAGAACAGTCTTAGGCTTCAGCTGGTACAGTGGTAGGTATTATATCTTTAGAAAATTTTGTCATGCTTTATTTGATACTAGGCAGATAGATCTTTTATTGCTTCTAAGTTTGTTCAAGAATGTAGTTTATGTCCTCAAAAGATAACTATTGATTTGCTGATTGTATTACCCATGGGGGGTAGTCTAGTAACAAATCAAGTTTGTCATTTTTGTTCTATTGAGATTGGAGGAGTCATTATGTCAGCTGATCTATTAGTCATGCCTGTGAAAGATATAGATATTATCCTAGGCATGAACTGGATGAGCATATGGGTGGTCAATATAAACTGCCAAGAGAAACAAATTAAGATCCATTTAGGGGATCGGGTTGAATTTATCTTTGAAGGAAATCAAAGGAAGGTATCTCACTTAATGTCAGCTCTTCATGCAATGAAGATACTGAGACTGACAACAAGGTTTTCTAATGGCAGTTGTAACAATTGATAGGGAAAAGCCAAGGCTTGAAGATATTCTTATGGTACGAGAATTTCTAGATGTCTTCCTAGATGAGTTATCTAGATTACCTACTAATAGAGAGATTGAGTTTGCTATTGACCTAGTCCCTAGTACAAGTCCAATCTCCAAGGTGTCATATCACATGGCTCTAGCAGAGTTGAGAGAATTGAAGGAACTGTTGCAAGAGTTCCTTGATTTATGGTTTATTCACCCTAGTGTGTCATCTTGGAGAGCACCAGTTCTGTTTGTCAAAAAAAAAGAAAAAGATGGTACTCTTAGATTATGCATAGACTATAGAGAACTGAATAAGGTAACTTTCAAGAACAAATATCCTCTTCCTCGCATTGATGATTTTTTCGACTAACTATAAGGATTAACTATTTTTTCTAAGATTGATCTTTGATCCGATTATCACCAGCTAAAAACCTGAGAAGACATACTAAAGATTGATTTCCACACTTGGTATGGTCACTATGAATTTCTAGTGATGTCTTTTGGATTAACAAATGCTCTTATAGCTTTTACAGATTTGATGAACCAGGTATTTCGTTAGTTCTTAAACAATTGCATGGTTATACTAATTGATGATATTCTTATTTATTCTAAGAATCGAGAAGAGCATGCAGAGCAACTAAGATTAATATTGCAAGTCCTAAGGGAGAAGCTAAAGAAATGAGATTTCTAGCTTGATCGTATTTATTTCCTTGGGCATGTGATTAGTGGTGAAGGAATTTTTGCAAATCCAGCAAAAATTGAGGCAATGGTGAACTGGGAGAGACCTACTACTGTAACAAAAGTCCATAGCTTCCTGGGAATAGCAAGTTATTACAAATGATTTGTAGAAAATTTCTCCTCTATAGCGGTGCTAATGATGCAATTAACACACCAAAATGTAAAGTTTGTGTGGTTAGATGCCTGTGAGAAAAGCTTCCGGGAATTGAAAAATTGCCCGACGACAACTCCGGTGTTGGCCTTACTAGATAATGGAGGTAATTTTGTGGAATACAGTGATGCTTCCAAGAAGGAAATTGGGTGTGTCCTTATGCAAAATGGTATGGTGATAGCATATGCTTCATGTCAGCTAAAGCCATATGAACAGAATTATCCTACACATGACTTAGAGCTTGTAGCAGTAGTATTTACTCTGAAAATTTGGTAGCACTACCTATATAGTGAGAAGACAGAAATCTTCACCGACCATAAGAGCCTTAAATATATTTTCTCCTAGAAGGAGCTAAATCTCAAGCAGAGGAGATGGTTAGAACTATTAAAGGATTATAATGCTACTATCCATTACTATCCTGGCAAAGCTAATATAGTAGCGGACGCATTGAGTCAAAAATCTCGTACAGGAGTGGTCGTTCTAGTAATAGATCAGATGCAGTTAATCCATCAGATGAAAAGTTTGCAGCTCAAGGTATTACTTCCAATGGAGGTAAGATAATTGTGTGCTCTAGAGATCAGACCAACACTGATAGACAAAATCAAAGCAGCTCAAAAGCAAGATCCATTTGTTTGAGAACTTTGTGACAAACTAGATCTAGGAGAATAGACCGAGTTCCAGTATGGACCAGATGGTATTCTATTATTCCACAAATAATTGGTGGTGCCGAGTGTGGATGCTCTTCAGTGATAAATCCTAGAGGAGGTATACCAATTAAAGTTTTTCATATATTCAGGTAATAATAAGATGTATATGGATCTCAAACAGAATTTGTGGTGGAATAATAAGAAACAAGAAATTTCTCAGTTTATAGCTCAGTGCTTGGTATGTCAGTAGGTGAACGTGGATCACCAGAGGTTAGTAGGATTATTACAACCTTTAGAGATTCTTGAGTGGAAATTGTAGTATATTACTATGGATTTGGTGACTGCCCTACCTCGTACTCAAACTCAATGTGATGCTATTTAAGTTATTGTAGATCGCATTACCAAATTAGCTCATTTCTTATCATACCGAATGACCTCCAATATTGATCAAATAGTTGATATGAGAAATTCTTAGATTGCATGGTGTGCCTATCTTGATTATATCAGACAGAGATTGTCAATTCATCTTAGAATTCTAGCAGAGTATATAGAAGGCAATGGAGACATAGTTGCACCTGAACTCAGCTTACCACCGACAGCGTGATGGCCAGTATGAGAGGACAATCTAGATCCTAGAGGACATGTTATGAGCTTGAATCCTAGATTTCAAAGAAACTTGGGATCGTCACCTATCGAAGGCAGAGTTTGCGTATAACAATAGTTATCAATAAAGCATTAGCATGGCTCCTTTTGAAGCCTTATATGATAAAAGATGTCACACACCTCTATGTTAGGATGAGGTTGGCAAGAAAAAACTCTTAACACCTAAGTTAGTCCAGCAAGCTACAAATACAGTGAGAATAATCAGACAGCATCTTATAGTTGCACAAGACAGACAGAAGAAATCTGCAAGCGAGAAGCGTTGGGATCTTCAATTTACATTCGGAGATCATGTATTCTTGAAAGTCTTACCCACCCATGGAGTAATGAGATTTGGAGTAAAGGAAAAACTAAGTCCTTATTTTATTAGGCCGTTTGAGATCCTAGAATCTATTAGTGGAGTTGCATACGGTTGACTTTACCGACATCATTATCCGGAGTCCACAGTGTATTCCACATCTCATAATTGAGAATATGTAGCAAATCCTTCTCATGTGTTACGTATAGAGTAGTTTCAATTTAAGGAAGACATGACATATTAGGAGCAGCTAGTCCAGATACTTGATGTCCATGATAGACAGCTTAGAGGGAGGACAATAATACATGTCTTAGTTCAGTGGAGTAACTATAGTGAGAAAGAGGTTATGTGGGAACTTGAAAAATATATGCGATAGCTTTACCCTAATTTACCTTTTCCCTCAAATATATAGTAAGTTTCGAGGATGAAACTTTTGTAAAGAGAAGAGAATGTAAAATCCTAGTTAAAACCCCTCACACAAGTGGCACGTGGGAGGTGGAACGGCCTAAGGAGCATGGGATTGTGGAAGACAAGCGTCGGAGGCATGGGTGAGTTGCATGGGCTACCATGCATGCCTATCTCCATCCTTAGAAAATAAGGGGTGGAGCGAGAGAGCGGAAAGAAGAGAAGGGAAAAGAAGAAGAGAGGAGGTGTTGTTGCCATGAAGTGTCATGATCAAGGGGAGGAGTGCTCAGAAACCTTCGTGGGTCTTCACAGAGGTAAGTGGATAGATCGACCCTTTTCCTCGTATAAAAATTTAGATCCATAACATTTATGTATACATTTTACTATTTACATGATTTGAATGGTATGGATACTGTTTAATGCAATATTTGTGCTCAAAATAGGGAGCTGAATGAAAGAAAATTGTATATGCTAGATAAACAAAAAATCAGTTGAATTTCCAAGCAAATCAAAAATATTAATTTTTGAGTTATTTGAAAGGCTTGGATTATGAATCTAATTAATCTAATGTGTCTGTCATATGTACATTTAGCTTTAATGTTAATCTCATGAATTTTAGATGAGAAATAATTAATGATTTTAATATAAATGTTGTGTATATTGGAAATAAATTTTAATGTCATATCATGTAAATGAAGGAATTTAATATGCCATATTGGTCTTGAAATGACCCTTTTGTAATGTAGAGTACATCTAGTAGGTCAGATGCATATAATAATATGTGCATAAGAAGTTATGGACGAAAACACAAACTAAAAATAAAAAGGGAAGTCACTGTTACAAACCCCAAACCACGTACACGCGTATATGTGAAATTTGGGTTTTTATTGTGCACCCATTTTTTAAGATCTAAACCGTTAGATATGTCCCAAATAATGATATTACCCTACGGTAAAAATTTAGGATTGAAATGATTTCATTTGATTAGTTAAATTTAATGAAATATGGAAAATATAGAAATCATTAAATCTTTAATTTTGGGGTTGGAGATCATTTGTGGTTCACACTAATGATTAAAGTATTTTCTGAATATTTTAGTAACTAATTATCAAGGTTTGAAAGACTAGAGAATATCAAAAATTCAAGTTTTTAATTAAAAATAAAAAAAATACATGGGACAAAGTCCCTGTCTGATTACCGTGGCAACATTACTGCCTAAGTTCGTTGGTGGGCCAGCACAAGCTAGCCTACAGGACTCATCCCATGCCAACGCCAGGCTGATCAGAGCCCAGCATAAGGCAGGTCGAGACTAAGAGAGGAAGCCAAGGCGAGAAGCCCACTTAGGCGACGGCGATGGAGAGGCGGCGATAGTAGCAACATCTGGTAGCATAAGTCTAGTGGGTCAAACCCAGGTGGCGCAGCGGTGGCGACGGCATCCATCAAGCATACGAATGGATAGTAGAGATGAATTTGTCATTTTCGAGACCATCTTATCTGCAATTTAGGTGATCCAATAGTCGATTTTGGGGTTTTTAAACATTTTAAATCCAATGGAATTGTCAGATTGATCAAAAGGTGACCAGATCATGAGTGATTGAATGGTCAGATTTATTTTGATAATTTATGGACCTCACAAACTCCAAATTGGATAATCAGGTAGTTGATCTTGAGATTTTTTGACCTTGTGGACCCAATGGAACAGTTATATTGTCCAAAAGATGGCTAAATCATGTAAGATTGAATGGTTCGATTTGGTTTATCAATTTTTGGACCCCATGATCACTGCTTTAAATGATCAGATAGTTAATCTTAAGGTTTTTGGTTTTTCTAGACCCAATGGAAGGTCAAATCACTAAAATAATATTTAGATCCTGCGTTTTTGTTGGACAGCTATGAAAGAAGGGGAGTTAGAGTGTGAATTAATGTGTGATTCACTAATCTAGACTGATTATGATCTAAGATAGATTTTTAATTATTCAATAAATTACATATGATTAATTGTGCTACCGATGAAGCTCGTTGATTGAGCTGTCCTACATGTGGGTTGACCAGGGTGGTCTGGAATGTATAACATCAGATGACATCTGCATATTGTCAGTGGACCTACCTTACCAGGCTGACCTAGAATATGACATGTACCGATAGTGGCAAATAATGTGGATTATTTTGATACATGTGTTAATTACATTTATCCCACTTACTGAGTTTGTGACTTACCCTTAATTTATTTTTTTTTCAGAGAATGTCAAACAAGGAGTGCATTAGTTTGTGGTGCAAGAAGTAGATGATGCTGAGTTTCATTCTAAATAATGTTAAAGATAATTTATGTTTATTGTTGTATGAGACTTGTATTAAGAAATTGACATGTATTATTATTCATTATGATTTCTTTTTTATTTGTGGTTATTTATGTGATTATGTATTATCTTAAGTGCAATAGGTCTAAGGAGAATTCAATGTTGGTTTAAAAATGACATTTATTTATATTGTTTGTAGGCCAAGACGTAACACTTAGAGATCTTACATGAGATAAAAATACATCTATAGAAATTAATTTTGTGAACGGTTCAGCCACCATTTGATGAGTAAATATTTAATTTAGAATCACTTCTTTCTTAGCAACAATGTCTCTGATAAAATGATATTTGATATCAATATGCTTGGTTCTGCAATGATATTTGGGATCTTTCATATATGCACTAGACACCTAGATATCGCAATTTATAGATACAGGCTTAGATATATTTTGAGTTATTCCCAAATGTTGCAGAAACCATCTCAACTAAACTGCTTTTTGTACTACAACTGAACATGCCACAAATTCAACTTCTATTATGGACAGTGCTACATAGGTTTGTTTCTTGTTGCTCCATGAGATGGCATCATTGTTCAGTAAATACACATAATTATTACTAGCATTTTATAGCATACACTTATGATTTTACTATAGAAGACAAACTAAACTAATGAAAATATGACATAAGGAATGAAATTGAAAATTCGCTATGCTCTTAATAATCTTTCATGTCACAAATGTCGAATCATCATTGGTTCAGTTTGACTACACAAAGTCTTAATTCTAAGTGAGAATTCCTTTGAATTCTACCAACTTAAGAACTCTCACTCAAACAAAGCATATTATTATTTTAAAAAATACTTGATTACTTTGAGCTTACAAGAGATTTATATTTGGGTATTACATAGTCTTTTCTCAAGTTTAGAATCAAAAGTATCATAAAAAACACCTAAATTATTTCTAGCCAAAACTTCTCTTGCTACTCGACCTAACTAGAAACCTCTTTTTCCTGTGCCGGACTTCATAGAATTAGCCGCACGATGATTGGGACAAGTTGATAGGATTGTAGATCTCCTTATCTCAGTCATTATTCATAATTCCTCTATCAACTCAACCTTAAATTTTATATTCCAAATATTTGGATCATTTTTATAGTGGCTTAAAGCAAGCTTCTCTCATTCCCAAGATTCTGGTAGGGAGTCTATAAGAGTAAAAGCATGTTGTGTGGGGTTTACATGAACGTCTTTGCCTTTTAATTCCATAATCATACTCATAAAAAAGATTATATAATGATATATATTATGCTCTGGATTCATCTTATGATTCATAAAATCAGATATTGTATTTATGGGGGTCTTTAAGAGTTCCTTATTTATAGTGACTATATGCAACACAAATGAAGGTACATATTAATAAGGAAAAACATGTAATATATTCAAAACATGTAAAATGAGACCTTAAACACAAAATTAGACCCTTCTATTAGACTTAGAGCATCCACAAACATAGAAAATGACTGTTTATTCATCCAAATCGAAGTTCGCGGTCAAAAATACATTAATAATAGTTTGAACAAATCTAGTGGTGCTACGTGTCATTGGTAGACCTCGGCCACCAGCCGTCGAACCACTATAGTCACCGTCATGGGCCTGGGCGCTGGTGCTGAGCCTAGTTGTTGGGCACATCTACTCAGCCTAGTGTCTCACACGCTTGGGCTCTAACTTCTGGGCTCATCCACTTAGCAGCCCAATTCTAGTGCTTGGCTAAGTTCAGACTTTGCCTAGTCTCGTTGCCCCAACCCAGTCGAGGTGGCCTAGTGGCGTGGCCAACCCACTCATGGCGACCCATTACGCCAGCCACATGCTCTAACTTAGCGTGTTAGCCCAATGCGAGAGAAGGGGGGTTTTTTGCAATATTAAAAAACATTCTAACTGCTTTGATATAAGGAAAAATAGGCACATTTTGCAAATTAAAAAATCCAGCTATATCCCATATTTCAAGCTCAGCCATGGCAGAAGAAAAAAAATGCAACAGGCCTTTAACGATCCAAATACCCATTTTGTGTTATGGATTAAATGAAGAACCAAGAAGAAGATTAGGGCTCTGATACCATTGTTATAAAAATAAAATGGAAATGAATTTTACTTTATGGAAGCTATAAGGATCGCTGAATTTGCAACTCAAGTTTTCTTCTTTCTTCGCTAGTCGGGTGAAATATCAGAATGGAAATCACACACTAATCACAACCTAAATGCCTCTATTTTTTAGAATAAGATTTCCCTCTGTTCTTCTCCCTCCTTATGTCTAACCCATCTACATTCTCTATTTATAAGTGGTAAGAAGAATGGATGGAGCTCTAGGAGCATTTCCGAAAATACATGGCCATTACCGACGAAATGCCACCCATCTTCTCCCAGCAAAAAACTGCCTGAATGGTTTCCAAACCCATCATGGGCGTAACATCCCAATTTTAATATACATTTTTAGATAATTCACCTTCTAATATGCTAATGTATTAGAACTAAACTTGGAATTAATCAATTTTGAAGTAAAATTGAATTAACTTGACCTTAGAAGAAATAGGATAAGGTCAACTTTCATCAAGCCTAACTAAATATAGGGTAAGGTAAAATTAGCAATAGAGTGAGGGTGGGGGTCAGACTCAACACCCAAAGTAGCACCCCTATTATAAGTTTGTGAATTATGCATATTTACCCATTCCATTAACACAAAATTAATTTCCTTATATGAATTTGCATATTTTATAAATTTATGAGGTTAAATAAATGTGTGCAACTACATGGTCTAGATGCTCTCTAAAGTGTACCTTTCAACACTACTTCAGTCCACATTTACAAAAGTTAAACACACCTAGCACATGCATTAGATTGAATGATCGATTTTATTTTAATTTTTTTCTTTTTAGTTGTTACCAATTTTAGCCATTTTAAATGCATAAGTTTAAAATAAATAAGTAAAATTTAGGTCATAACAATAAGTTTTCTAACTAGTGTTATTAAAATAGTACTAGACCAATCACCAACAGGTCATGGCCACAGTTCGGTTGAGCCCAGTTTGGTCTGATATTAAAAAACCACATGAATTGATAGAATCATGGTCCAATTGGTCTGGCTGGAAAAAATAAAAGCTAATGTTGTTCCATCATCCTACCTAACGCCCTCTTTAGTCATCACTCTTCACTTGTCTCTCAACATAAGGTTTTCCACTTTTCTATATTTGACATTCTTCCCAACTCGTCCCTTCAAACAGTGGCCATCGATGATTGCATCATCATTTGATTTGCCTAATTTCAACTGTTGTATGTAGCCTGCCCAACACTCTCACTTGTCTCTCAATCTTTGCTCTCTGTTTCAAAGTAAATGAAAAGGGTTTTCCACATCCGATATCATCTTTCCATCTCTTCCCTTCTAGCGTCAACCATTGATGATCCCGCAAGTTCAACATTTCTTTCCATTGGTTCCCGTAGGATGGCTATACCCAAGAGGGGATGAGTGAATTGGGTTTATTAAAATTTTTTGCTTATCCCCTATTTAATTAATAATCCATTTTTTGGTGCTTATGTGCAATGCAATATAAGACAAATAATAAAGCTGTAAAGTGCGAGGAAAATGAAATAAACACAAACAGCATACATACAAACAACAAGATTTTTTATTGTAGTTTGAGCAACCTCCCTACTCCACTCTTCCAAGAGTACACTCTCTTTGTGTCTTGGGTTCCACTATCTCACTATAGTAGAAATACAATAGTGCTCCTAGTACTCTTCTATATTCCAGTTCTATGGGGCGTATACACTACTCCCAGCACTCTTCTAGATTCCAACTCTAGGAGGCGTAAATTAGTACTCCTAGTACTCTTCTAGATTCTAGCTCCTAGGGGGCATGAATTAGTGCTCCCAACACTCTTCTAGATTCCAGATCTTGGGGTCATAAACTAGTGCTCTTAGTACTCTTCTGGATTCTAGCTCTAAGGGGCATAAACATAGTATTTCCAATGTTCTTCTGGATTCTAGCTTCAAGGGGCATAACTCTGGTTTCGTGAGCTAACCAGAAACTCTACATTTACATGTATTTTATATACAAGGATATGCCTCTATCTAGGCTGATGAGTACCTGCAGTTAAAGTATAAATACAAATGATAAACTAATAAGCACATTATAGTGATTTTGAACTCCCTTGAGGTAGTATTAATGTAGCCTTGAAGCTCTTTAATTTTGGTAGCACTTGGATTGAAAACACTTGGAAGACTTGAGTGGGTTTCTTATTTTGATAAGCCTTTGTCACTTAGAACCCCCAAGCTCCTTAATAATCTCTAAGAAGTCTTCATCCATGAGTAGCTCCTTATAGCACAAAAAATATTCCCTGGATATATTTGAAGAAGTAGGCCTTGAATAGATAGCAAGATGAAGCTCTTGAATGATATTTGAAGGTTAAAACTCTTAGCCTAGGATTACAAAGATTTATGGAAGGTTTTGGCTCAATCCTTATTCTTCTTCAACTCTTTCTACTCTTGAAACATCCTAGCACATATCCTTAAATGGCTCTTCTCAAAAACCTGACTGTTGGAGGAAATGGGTTTCATTGAATGCAGATAACGGAGGTAGATGGGCAGCATTAATGTAGAAGACTGTTCTTCATTTTTTCCATTGGAAATATTGTCTTTTGATTGGCTCTTGATTGTTGGAGAGTCTGCAACCTTGTTCTTGGCAGAAAGGAAGATGATTGCTTAAAAATAGAAAGCGTTTTGTAGAGTATTAAATCTCTAAACCATTTGAAAATAGTGAATTTTTACTATATCAAGTTACTGTAGTATAATTATTGTAATAATAGCAGAGACAATCACTTTTTCTAAAGTAAGTATCAAACAAATCTGCTTGCTTAAAAAGTTTATCCGTAGATACCGTAGCAGTGTTGTTGTAGCACAGTTATTATAGTAGTCGCAAAAATAGCCACTTTGTCTGAAGTAAATATCAGACAAATCCGCCTACTTAAAAAGTTTGTCCGTGGGTACTATAGTAAGTTACTATAGCAATTTGTCTATTAATTCACCTTTAGTTTTGTCTGTAGGTATTATAGCGGGTTACTGTAGCTATTTACTATAGCATTTTACTGAGTAGCTACATCGTATTTTGCTTTGTCTTTGACAATACTTCGTCTTTAGCTTCTTCTTCTTCCACTTCGTCTGATACTGTAGCAGCTACTTTATCTTTAGCTTTGTCTTTGTCTGATATTGTAGCATTACTATGGCAGCTACTTCATCTCTAGCTTTATCTTTGTCTTCCACTTTATCTGATACTATAGCACTACCATAGCATTTTACTATAGTGGCTACTTCATCTCTAGCTTCGTCTTTGTCTTTTACCTCGTCTAATACTATAATAGTACTATAATATTTTACTCTAATAAAATTACTGTAGCAGTGCACCTACACTTGAAAATTTCTGTACTTTTATAATATTGTTAACTTGACATTTTTCATTATATTTTCTATTGTAAATCATAATATAATTATCCATATGAAGTTTGCATAAGTTATAAAGCATGGATATACGATTTGAATCATGATTTGTTTCTAAAAACTCAGCTAAACACTCATTCTTTTTCATTCAAAAATAGATTTAGACTTATATCAAGATATATATATATGTTTATGTAAATGATATCCCAATAAAGTACGTATATTTCAAGCATATCTTTCTACATTTCAAGTTTACTATATTAGAAGCATGATTAGCATAAATCAAGTCTTAAGACAAGTTTTATTATCATCAAAATCATACAATAATCCTAACACCTTCAACTTCAGTGAACAGCGACATTGTATTTTGAAAGGTACTTATTCAATGACTGTTGGATGTTACACCCATGAGGGGTGATGGCTCGCCATGAGGGGCGGCATTTCACTGCCAATTGCCATGCCCATTCATCCATCAGTTACCCCTCCCCGTCTATAAAAAGGGAACACATATGGGTTAAATGGGGTGTGGGAAAAAAAGAAAATCGTAGATAATTTCAAAGGCATTTAGCATTATAATAAGAATGTGATTTTCATCCATGATTTTACACCTGACCAGCGTAAAGGGAAGGAAAACTTGAGAGGCAGTTTTGTCGATCGATTGCAAATTCCACGAGAAAGATTTTTTTTCCTAATTTCAATTTAACAATGGTATTAAAGCCTTAATCTGCTTCTTAGTTTTCCATTTAATCCATAATATGAAATAGGTATTTGGATTGTTAATGGGCTATTGCAATTTTTTTTTCTTCTGCCATGGATGAGCTTGAGTGGGGAAGAATTAGTTTTTTTTGTTTACAAAAGGTCCTTGAATGTTTCCTCTATTTTGAAAGAAATCTATTAGATTTTTTTTATTGCAAACTCCCCTTCTCCCGTACTGGGCTGGAGCACTTGGCTGGCACAATGGGTTGCCATGAGTGGGTTGCCGCATTGCTGGGCCACCATGACTGGGCTGGCTCGATGCGACTGGGCTGGCATGGCATGACTAGGCTGGAGCAAAGCAACTAGGCCTAGGTTAGCTCAGCCCAGCACTAGAATTTTGGGTTAGCGCTAGTCAGGTCTAGTGAATGAGCCCAACAGTCAGAGCCTAGGTAGAGAGATAGTGGGCTAAGCAGTAGCACCCAGGTTGGCGATGGAGTTCCACTAGTGACACTTGGCATCACCAGAATCATCCAAATTATTTTTGATGTATTTTTTGGATGCTTTGAGTCTGATGGTAGGGTTAGATTTTGTGTTTGAGACCTATTTATATATTTTTGGAATATATAAAAAATTTTTCCTTATTAATACATACCTTCATTTATGTTACATGTAGTTACTATGAATAAGAAACTTTTGAAAGCCCCTATAAATATAATATCTGATTTCATAAATTATAAGATGAATTCAGAGCATAATATTTATGATCATATAATCTTTTTTATGAGTGTGATTATGGAATTAAAAGGCAAAGGCATTCATGTAAGCTCCAAACTACATACTCGTGCTCTTATAGACTCCCTACTAGAATCTTGAGAAAGAGAGAAGCTCGCTTTAAGCCACTACAAAAATAATCCAATAATTTGGAATATAAGATGTGAGCTTAAGTTGATGGAGGAATGTCGAATAATGACTAGGATAAGGCAATCTGCAGTCCTATCAACTTATCCCAATCTTTGCGCAACTAATTTTGTGAAGTTCAGTGTAAGCAAAAGAAGTTTCTGACTAGGTCGAGTAGTAAGAGAAGTTTTGGCTAGAAACAATTCATGTATTTTTGTAATACTTTTAATTTTAAACGAAAGAAAAGACTATAATACTCAAATATAAATCTCTTATAAGCTTAAAGTAATCTATGTTTTTTATGAAATAATAATATGCTTTGTTTGAGTGGAAGTTCTTAAGTTAGTAGGATTCAAAAGAATTCTCACTTAGAACTAACATTTTGGCAATTAAACTGAACCAATAATGATTTGACATTTATGACTAGTATTTAGAAAATTGAGCAGGGCCAACCGGTTGAACCGGGAACCGACCAAGGCACCGATCCTGGTGAGGCTAGTCTCTGGTTTTGTTTTATATATATATATAATGACAAATTAAAATTTTAGAATTTTAATGAGCATAAAGGAGGATGAAAGATTAGAATTATGCTATTTTAATTAATTTGATACATATGTGATGGGTTTTCATTTATCTTTGATTATTTATTATGCATTTTATGTAATATATTTTTTAAACTTTAAATATATCATCAGCTCAAACTAGTTCACTCCATCGGTTGAATCACAACCGGACACTAAAACGATTTGAACTCTAGTTTGATTTTCTAAACCTTGTTAGTGACACCAAAGATTATTGGGAGCATAGTGAACTTTTGATTTCATTCATTGTGTCATATTATCGCTAGTTTAGTCTATCTTCTGTAAAAAATTCATAAGTGTATGCTTTTAAATGCTAGTAATAATTATGTATACGTATCTTATAATAAACTTAATATCAACCATGACATCCACAATAATTGTTGTTGACTTGAATAAAGGCAAAAAACTAAACAACGATAATTTTGATATCTGGTATCATAAGGTTCAATAGATTCTTGAGGAACAAGAAGTACTAGAAACATTGACCAACGTCATAAATGAACCTGAGAATGGGACTACTGCTCGATATAGAAGAAATCATAAGGCTTTTGCAATCTAGAAAAAGAAAAATAGCATTGCTTGCATCACGTTACTAAGCAGCACCCAAGATGATCTCATGTGTGAGTTTGAGGAGTATGCAAGTGCTCAAGCTATATGCATATCCTTGAAAAAAAAGTATGGCAGTACCTTTATTACTAAGGTGAGAAGACTCACTATCAAGTTTGATATCTACAAGAAGCGCCAAAATTACACTATGAAGCAGCATCTTAGGGAGATGTCAAATGTAATAAGAAAGCTTAAGTTAACAGGATATCATCTTACGAATGAGCAGTAGGTACAAGTTGTGATAAGATCCCTTCTAAGTAAATGGGTGATGATCCCAAAGGTTAGGCAAATACCCAAGAGAGGAGGAGAGATTTGGGTAATCAAAACTTTTTTGCTAAAACCCCTTCTTGCATTAACATCCCTCTAGCAAACAATACAATCAACAATTGGCACACAAATGATCAAGATACGAAGATTTTTATAGTGGTTCGAGTCAATACTCTACTCTACTCTTCCAAAAATACTTTTCTCTTAGTATCTCAGGTTCTACTGTCTTACATAGCAGAAATACAATCAGTGCACCCAACATTCTTTTGGATCAGCTCCAAGGGGCATAAACTAGTGCAATGTGCACTCTTATGGATCAACTCCAGGGGGCATAAACTATGTTGCTCCTATCTATAAGACTCGCATTAATAGACAGTTACAACTCTTCTTGAGCTTGGTCTCAAATACAAACTCAAGGCAATCACAAGAGAAAGAGTACAAAGATTAAATACACCTATGCAAGTGTTTCACAAAAAGCTCAGGGGAAGAAATTTGAAGCTTGAATGTTAAAGTAAATGATCTTCCCAGACGATAGTTGAAGTCCTTTAATGAATGATATAGAATATTCAAGTACAAAGGCTTAAGTGAATAGAAGAAGATTATGCTCTATAGAGATGTAACAATGAAGTACTTCGTTATTTCTTTGTTTTTTCTTCGTCCAACCATTACTCCTTTTTATATTAGCTTTGAATTCCAGCCATTAGTGGTAGGTGACATCCATTAGAAGACCGTTTTGATTAACTTTCATTTGAAAAATATTGTCTTCTAATTAATTCTTATCAACTAGACGAACTACAACACTGTTCTTGATAGAGAAGAAGATAGGTTGTTGGTTTAGGCAAGCATTAGAAGAGGAGACGCTGCAACGAGCTGACTAAATCATCATTTTGGAAGATGCTTATTAAATTCAGACGAAGCTAGACAATTTGAATTGTCCAAGGAAGAATTTGGTAAGATGATGCTTCTTTCAAGGTTAATTTTGGATAGAGACTTCTCTTTCAGCTCACTCTATTCGAATAGTCCTATTGTCCGAGGTTTAATTTTGGATACACTTTGCTTTTAGCTTTAAACAAAATCTTCTTGTTCTGCTTTGTTCGAAGTTAGTTTCGGACATACTTGACTCTTAATTTTGGACTACATTTCAGACTAAGTTCTCTTCAGTTTTTCTTGGTCGAAGAAAGCTCTTTGCTTGGCATTTGTCCAAAGTTAATTTCGGACAAACTTCAAGTGCAGACAAAGCCAATTGACATGGTCAGACAAAGCTCTTTGCTAGGCATTTGTCTAAAGTTAATTTCAGATGAACTTCAAGTTACAGATGAAGTTGGACAGACTTGAATTTGAATGAAGTATCTGCTTCTTCAGTTTTGTCTTAAGCTTTGCATTGTCCTCATTATCCTTTTCCATCAGTATGGGATTTTGGACAGATTAATGCCTTAGAGCATGTTCCAAACTTTTTATTTTCTTTCAAAATATTATCCTCACATATTCTATTGATTGTCCACAGTTTCTATATTCTTGCAATATATTTCTGTATATTAAACACTTGATAGATATTCATTAATTTTTAACTTAATGAAGTTTTGTTTGTCATCAAAACTATGCATTCGCACTAACACAAGGAATACATGAAAGTCAATATGACAACTAATGAAAATATCAAGACATTTGATGACATTGCGCTCATCTTGAACTGGAAGATGAACGCCTTGAGTCTACATGATCTTCCACAAAGGCCTTTGTGATCAATTTCAAATCATGCGGAGCTTCAGGCTTCAAGCGCAAGAGAAACCAAGGGTTCTCAAAGAAAGGAAGCCAAATTCAGAAGGGCTCCCAGGAGACTAAGAAGGGCCAATGCAAACATAGAAAGCATGGTAGTAGAAAGCATAAAGCCAAGTTGAAATGTTACAACTGTGACAAAATAGGTCACTTTTCTCGAGAATGCATTGAGTTAGAGAATGTATTACTTAACCCAACTATTGCTTCTAATTATATATCTAGTTAAGTGATGTTTACTGAATCTTATCCTATGTAGATTATAGACTCAGGAGCAACATACCATGTAACCGGAGATCGAGAAGCTTTTATAGAGTATTATAGAATTCTAGCAAGATCAAAGTGGATATATATAGGAAATAACTCTAAAGTTGAAGTTAAAGGGATTGTAATATGCAAACTGGAGTTGCATAGTGGATGAACCCTGTTCCTTCCTGATGTCTCTATGCACCTGACATCAGACAAAACTTAGTTTTTGTTTGATCCCTTCTTATTCAAGGGTATTCATCAAATTTTCATAATAGTGGTGTAAATATTTCAAGGGACAACTCATTATGGCATTGTTTTTATTTCTAATGGTTTTATGATATTTGATATTGATCATGATAAATTTATATCACATGATTATTGTTTTTCTTTAGTTATTAATTCTAGCAAAGCAAATCTAGATATAAAATTTGGCAATCTAGATTAGGCCATATTGGGCAAGAAAGAATGAATAAATTAGCTAGAGAAGGTCTATTAGGTCATCTTGCTAAAGTTGACTTGCCTATTTGTGAACATTGTATGATTGTAAAAGTAACAAGGAAATCAGTTGGCAAAGCAACCAGAGCAAAGTTTCTGTTGCAACTAATCCATTTTGATATCTTTGGTCCAATGAATATGAAGGCAAGGCATGATACCTCATATTTCATCATATTCATAGATGATTATACATGATTCGATCATGTTTCCTTGATCTCTCATAAGTTAGAAGCATTAGGGTGGTTCAGACATTATACAAGTATAGTTAGAATCAATTAAATTCCATAATCAAAGCTCTGAGAACTAACCATGGATGCGAATATTTATTTTGAGTAGTTTAAAGATTTTTGTGATGAAAAGAGTATTGTCAGATAATTGACAATTTCTAGAACTCCACAACAAGATAGTGTTGCAGAGAGAAGGAATAGGACCCTATTAGATATTGTTAGATCCATGAAGGTGTAGGCAAATGTACCCATCTCCTTTTGAGAAGATGCAATATTGATTGTTGCACATGTATTTAACCATGTGCCTTCAAAATCAGTTATTTCCACACTTTATGAATTATGAAAAGGAATAAAACTCAATCTAAGTGATCTACATCCTTGGGGTCAGTTACTTATGTCCATAATCCCTCTCACAAATATGAAAAATTGGGACCAAGAGGAAAGAAATGTATCTTTATTAGATACTCAGAATACTCCAAAGGGTATGTGTTCATTAGTGAACAAGAAGATGAAAGTAGAACTGAATTGGAATCACAAGATGTTACATTCTTTAAGGATGATTTTTCTAGCAGAGGTGAGTTTTAAAAGGAAGTTCCTTTTTATGAAATGGAAAATCTTAAGGATTGTGGCACTCCTAATTATTCAAATAAATATCAAGAAGAATTGCCTCAACCTATTGAACAAGGTGGGAGCGACGCACCTCAAGAAATTCAACATCGTAAGAATAGTTGTAAAAGTATCTCATATCATCGTTTTGAGATTGAGGAGGAAACTTTTATTATTATTTCAAAACATGATAATGAGCCCAACTCATTGATGGAAGCTTTCTCTAGTCTAGTTAAGGAAGAATGGAGAAGAGTAATGGAAGAAAAAATGGAGTCTATGAAGACAAATCAAGTCTAGGACTTGGTTGATCTTCTATCTAAGTGTAAAGCAATTGGAAATAAATGGGTTCTCAAGATTAAATGCACAGTAAATGAATCTATTGAAAGATACAAGACTCATTCAATGGCAAGAAGTTATACCCAACAAGAGGGTATAAACTATGAGGAAACCTTCTCTACAATTATGAGGTTTACCTCGATTCATTTTATTTTTGTAATAGTTGCACATTTAGATTTAGAATTACATTAAATGAATGTTAAAACAACATTTCTCAATGGAAAATTAGATGAAGAAATCTACATGGAACAATAACTAAATTTCATAGAAGAAGGCTAAGAGCGCGTCTTAAACAATCATCCAAATAGTGGTATTCGAGATTTCATCAAGCCATAATTTTTTATGGCTCTACGATGATCAATGAAGACCATTGTGTTTATATTAAATGATCTGATGATGATTTTGTAATTTTATCTTTATATATGGATGACGTTCTCCTTATAGGAAATGATATAGGATTTATTATCGCCATTAAAGAATAATTATCCTCCAATTTTGAGATGAAGGACATGCGTGAAATAACTTTTTTTCTTAGGGTGAAAATTTATAGGGATAGAGCAGAAAAAATACTTAGCCTTTATCAAGAACCATATATTACTAAAATTCTTGAATGATTTTATAGGCAAAGCTGTAAACCCGTTGACAATGCTATAGGGAAAGGCGAAGGTTTGATCCTTGAAATGTGTTTTAAGACTCCCATGGAAAGAGAAGAGATGAGAAATATCTCTTACGCTAGTGCCATTAGGAGCTTGATGTATGCTATGATGTGTACTCACATTAATATTTGTTATGTCGTAGGTTTAGCTAATTGATATCAATGGAATCCTAAACAAGCTCAATAGAAGGCTGTCAAGAGGATTTTCAAATATCTCAAAGGCACTGCAAATTATTCTTATGTTACTAGGAATGTGATTTGTGCCTAGAAGGTTATACAGACGCTGACTGGGGTGCTGACTGGGGTAGAGACCTAGATGAGCATAAATTAAAATTAGGTTATGTATACTTATTGAATAATGGTGTCATCTCATAGAGCAGCAAGAAGTAAATCTGTATAGCACTATCCATAATGGAAGTTGAATTTGTGGCATATTCGGCTACAGTACAAGAAACAGTCTGGTTAAGATGGTTTTGCAACATTTGAGAATAACTGAAGATACATCTAAGCCTGTATATATAAATTGCGATAGCCAGGCAACTATTGCATATACGAAAGATCCCAAATATTATTGTAGAACCAAGCACATTGACATCGAGTATCATTTTATTAGAGACATTGTAGATAAGAAAGAAGTGATTCCAATTTAGATATCTACTCATCACATGGTGGCTGGTCCATTTACAAAGTCAATTTCTAAAGATGTATTTTTATGTCATATAAAATCTCTAGGTCTGAGTAGATTGTAATACATTACTTGTTAATGAATATTTGTTATTCATTTTCCTTGAGTAGACTAGCATAATAGCATATACAAATTAAAAGTATGTCAAATAGGTTAAGATTGGTCCTCTCACATAAATAATCACTTCTAACATTCAAGGAATGAGTATAGATGAAACTACTCGAATGTTCTACGTGAATATAGAGCTTAAATTATATGCCGCCTTGATATGAAATTAAGATGAGGCTATAATAGCCAAAATGGGAATCTCATATTCTATATAACTTGTGAAAAGCTAGATGTGAGATCTTAGTGATGCTCGAAAAGTGAAAACTTGGAGAACTAGAGTTATGTGCTAGATAGCGACTAAACTAAGATTTGTGTTGTGTTGTAGAGTTAAGACATACACTCCATTAGAGAGAGTTACTCCACTATGACACGTGTTTTATACCAAGTATGCAATGCGGCTAAAAAAGGAAGTGAATTGAGTTGAGTGTATAAATTTCTATCTCCTCACTATGTGAGTCCGTAAGATAATATGAATCTCAATATACGCCATATGTGACTTTTAATTATAGCTTAAGATTATAGTCTAATGCTTGCTACCTTAGCATGTTATCTATGGTCATGTATGATTCGACTATATGAGACATGTCTAGGAAAGCAATTAGTTTATGGTTAAAAGTTATATGTAGTAAAAGAAGACTATTTTATCATATATCTTTCTTGCATGTATTCACTGGTCGACTAGTGTTAGGGAACTCTAACACATGTCAGCAGACAGGCTGGCATACTCGCCA
>JAYJMB010073483.1:0-23452 GCA_036873735.1 Pouteria campechiana | reverse complement strand
ATCGATCCTTCATGTATATGCTTTGTCTATTCAAGACAACAAATTAACTTGAATAGTGCAGACAAAGATGAGCTGATCAATTAATAAATAGTTCCCTTAATACAAACAGATGAAGTCGGATATGCTTCCTTTGTTCTTCATTATCTATTGGAGGTGACAAACGAAGTTTGCTTAGTCTTCCGCTAACAGACGAAGTGAGTTTTTCTTTTGTTGTTCCTTGTTGTCTACTGAAAGTGCCGAATGAAGCTAACTTCAACTGGCTCAAATAGACGAAGTGTGGCATTCATTTGGTGTAAGCAATAGATAAAATGTGTTTTGCTTTATCTTAGATAGAATACTTTGCATGTCGCATTTGTCTGTCGTAAGTTGTTTACGATCATCCCTTTGTCTATTGTAGCCCAATTCGATCCAAGTAGCTCTTTGTTTATTCAGCTTCATCTATGTTTACTGTGCAGCAACTACATTGTCTTTTGATTTGGCTGAATTTTGTCTGTTGAAATAGATGACGTTTTGATTGGAAGATGAGGCAAAGTTCTTTAGCTTTTCTGCACACTTCTAGTAACAGAAGGGGTTTATTCTAGCAACTTCCTTGTCTCTTCAATCTTGATCTGTTTATCTTGGCTCAACTGAAGTTACACTCCCTTCTATATTTATATTATCATTCTTTCCTTAAACAACTCTAGTCTTCTCATTTCTTGTATTGGGTTCTAGGTGGTAATTCTTTTTTCTTCTCCTATCCTAGTATTCGATGGAGCTTCTTCTTTTTTTCTTTATCTCAGACAGGCTTTGTCTGATCAATGTAGATAACTCAAATTTCTCAAATAATGTTATGCTTCTTCGACCATGGCTTCATCTTCAACTCCTTTGTCTGCCAAGCCTTGAGTTATTTCTTCATCATTGTGCTTTTATCTTGGATAAATTGATCAGATATAAGTAGTGCACAACTTAAGCTCTCTGATCATGGCTTTTCCTTTATCTTTTTGCTTTGCATTTGTTTGTTGATATTTTCTTCTTGAGGCTGACAGATGATGCAAGCTCATTGTAGCACATGTTTGAAGCCTTATTTTTCTCCCATACTTTTGTTCATATAAGCTTTCTAAAACTTTTCTTATTGCTTATCTTCTACTTTCTTCTTCTTTTTCTTCCTCTTCTTCTTCTTCTTCTTCTTCTTCTTCTTCCACTATTTTCATCAGTTCAACTTCTTTAGAATGAAGTAGATAGTTGTGGCAGTTTGTTGTAGTCAATCATTATCCTACACTTGAACATTTTTGCACTTGCTATGATATTAGCTTTCATATATCAGAATGTATTTTATCTTTATCTGATTGTATCATTGTAAAGCAAGGATAATATACATTTACCTTGAATGCATGAAAGCTTAAGTGATTATGTTGCTTAATATGATTTAGCAAGTTTATGCAGTAAAGATTAATTAATGTTTATTGTGTGTGCACCATAAAGTGAAGACTGTATGCTTATTCAAATAAACATTCATGATTAAGTATTTATATTAAATGATTATTATTAATTCATAATCATACATATGATTGTTAGAGATTTAAGCATACAAGTTTTCTTCTTTTTAATATAAGTTTTATTGTTATCAAAATCATATATAATATATTCTTAACATTATCCCCCTTTTTGATGATGAAAAACCCTAAAGACTTGCGATTAGAATATATATTTATTAATAAAACTCGCCCTGAATATTAGTCTCTTATAATCCTAGGGGTTCGACTCTTTTATGATTATCCTAATTTAATCATTAATCTCACAAGTTTCTCACTCATTTCTCTCCCCTTTTTGTCATGATCAAAAAGATTTTTCCCACTTTTTAATTCTAGTTCTCTCCCTTAAATATATATGTCTTATATCTTTCTCTAAATTCTTCTCCCCCTATTTTATTGAATTTGAGAACTATTTTCTCTCTTCCTTTTTGGTTATAATTTATCACTCAATTTTCTTTTCCATAAACTAATTTATTAGATTTATTAAACATCTTTCAATCATTTTGATAATTAACCATTCTTATTACTAAAAGAGGCAAAAGAACAGTAATCAGATATAAATGAATTTTAACATTTATGTTTCATATAATATTCATCAAAATCATATGTAAGAAGAACGATTTCATACCAATGAGGTGACAATGCATGATCCTAGTTTAGTTCTTTAAATTCCTAGTTGCATGATTACTTTAGTTGTTATTTCTTTTAATGTGCATGTAACTAGTGCATTCTTTTATCATTACCAAGAAGGATAGTTAATAGATTTAATGACAAAATTAATTTGTTTATTGAAAAAGGGAGAGATGCTTCATATTCTTAATTATATATTGAAAGGTTTAGAGGCATGACAATTGTTCTTCAATCTTTATGGCATCATCAAGTTCTCTTGCAAATTTTGATACTATAGATAAGATTCATGTTCTCCAAGATCAAATTAAATATTTGAGGCAGGAGATAAGTTTGATCAGGGGTAATACTAATTATTTTTCACATCTTCTGACCAAAAATTCTGTAGCTTACATGGAAGCCATAGAGCGTATAAAGCATTTGGAGGCAAAGTTGACTCAAGCTTAGCAACAGATTCATGAGTTGGAGATAGTTGTTAATGTTTTAGCTAAGTAAATAATTTTTTTATTTCTTTTGAAGTTTTGAATTGTCCAACTATTTAACTTGATCTTTTAGTTCCTATGCTTAATGATTCTAAAGTGACGTTGCATGTTCCTATTTGATTCTATTTGTGTCTCTATTGTTCAAGAGTCTATTTTATGTTAGCGTTATTGATGAATTACTCTTATTGTTTTTATCAAGAGAATGGTTATTAAAGTTTGAGCCATTGAGATTTTTTGAATTTTCTTCTGTTTATTTTATTTAAACAAAGGGTTGTTTTTATTATCTTTTTAAGGGATCTATTTCACTTTGAGTGTTGTTGGTTACTTATCAGCTCCTAGATCTCTTTCCCTTAATTTTTTTTATAATGGTTCATTTTATTGTGGATTTTATGACTTTAGATTCTAAATTTGTGATTATAATTATTTATGTAAAGTTTATTTTGTTAGGAGATTTCTTTTTATGTTCTAAGTTTTAACACTCTTTTTAATATTTTCTGAGACTAGAATCTCAAAAGGTTTTATGTTACTATTAATTTGAATTGCTTTTAAGTTTAATCCTTTTAGATTGCTTTACCAAAATGATATGGGTTAAATATTCACATGCATTATAGTTATTACTAAATTCATTTTCATGTTTTTATTTAGTATGTTTTAGATCAAGCCAAGAAGCATTATTACAGAAGGACTGAATAGGAATGGAATTCCTATTTGAGACCTTAAACTGTGAGGTTTCCCAAACAGGCTTAAATATGCCTTAGAACTATAATGATGTTAAAGTTTTGATCATTTTGAGGTTTGTTAAGATTTTTGACATGATTTAGCTCAAAATAATAGAGCTTGACTTAATTCAAATCTAATGCAGTTCATTTAGAGGCATCTAGAGTATATAGTAATGAAAAAAATATAATCAAATTTGACAACTTATCTCTTTTGGTACTTCCTTCATAGATTCCCCATTTGAGTTCGTAGGTGTTGTTGTCAGTCTTGACTAAGCCATTAGCTTTTGTTGTCAAACCTTTGATGTCATTTTTGATGTTGTTTTGGGCTATAGTTTTTAATCATTTTGTTGCATCCAGAACTTAAACTTATAGGATCTTTTACTTGGATTTGTGAGCTGAGAAGAAGAATCTTATTTTTTATTGTTGTCTTTCTTCTATGCTCAACTCAAGCTTTCCTATATACATTTAAAATATTCTTGCACTATTTCTTCATTAATGAGTGGACATTCATTTTCAATATATTAGTGCAAAGAGTCATTTTAACTATAATAGAATGCACATAATCAAGTTGTTAAATTAAAGCAATTTTCATGAATGAATATAATAAGTTGTAACAACTCAGGCTCTAGTCGAGGTATTATCCGCTTTGACCCCTAGGGCATCCTTACAAGGAACTTCCCTATCGAGCCACATGGTTTTGTCCCACAAAAGGCGCTTCGACCAATTACCACAAGCCCCCATATATAAGCTAGGACTTCCCCTCTCACCCGAGCAATGTGGGATCTCACATTCACCCCTCCTCAAGGTTGCCATGTTCTCATGGCACACACCCCTGAAGACTATTGAGGGTCGGCTCTGATACCAACTGTAACAACCCGGGCTCTAGTTGAGGTATTATCCGCTTTGACCCTAGGGCATCCTTACAAGGAACTTCCCCATCGAGCTGCACGATTTTGTCCCATAAAAGGTGCCCCGACCAATTACCACAAGCCCCCACATATAAGCCAGGACTTCCCCTCTCACCCGGGCAATATAGGATCGCACATAAGTACTCTGCTTCAATCAATCAATGAGTTATGTAAGCTAGCATATTTGTGAATGATAGTTAATCTCATATGCTAGATCAACTCAATCTTGTCTATAATTATTTTGAGCTTAATCATTTAGTTTTGTTATTTTACAATTATTTGATTGTGTATCTTTCTTTCAGTTATGTGTCTTTTAGATATTCTTGTTTTCAAGTTGCATGTTATTTAGTGTTGTTTATTTTTTGAATGTTTATTTTTCTTCTTAATTATCTTGAAAGTTTTACCTTATATTTTTCAGAGCTTTATTAGTCCTAGTGTGAATTCTATATTCTCCTTTTTATAAAAATATATGCACAAAAAATACTATGTATGAAAGTTCAATTCTATCTATGTACAGCTATCAAAGTAATCAAAATTCTAAATATGGTTTCTACACAAGAATAAATATACAAATGAGATATGAAGGTATAATAGTGTAGCTTGATTTCTACAAATAAATAATACACACATCTAATTAGATATAAGTCATCAAAATCCTAAAAAGCTGAGTAAAAATGTAAATCTAATTCTACAGGAATTTAATTAATTAAATGTGAAAGTTAAAATAAAAGCATGTAAATAAATGAAATAATAAATTAAAAACTGAACATAAGTGCTTATTAATAAAAGTATAGACTGAAAGAAATGCGCTAGTAAATATTTCAAAAATTCAGATAATGACACATTCAATGAGAGCATTCAAGTTTGAGCGTCATACTTGCACTTACCTTTCCTTTTTATTTTAAAGGAACTTGGTATTTCATTGTGTTTTCAATTTGTTTCTTCAGGCCAAGTCTCTTTTCTCTTTCTTCTTCTTAAGGAGTTTATTCTCTCCTTTCTTAGATTTCTTGCACTCAAGTTAGTTTAAATAATAGCGCAAATAGTGTGTGAGTGCCAAGTATTTTTGTCCCTTATTAATTTATCTTTGGCTTGTTTGAGATTTCTCATATTAGTTCATAAGCCAAGACATTCTTACAAATGGTGGGATAGAGAGCATATAGAGATTTTTTAATATTTTCAGTCTCAGTTCTCGTTTCATCCTCACTTATGCCAAGACAGATAATTTTCCATAAGTGACAATCATTTGGCCATAAGAAATGTTTCTAATCTCCTTTTCCATTTAATATCTAGTTTAATCTATCAAAAGTGTGGAAGATGAGAGATGGACTACTCTTTGAAGTACAGAGACAATGACATTATTGGGTAAGCCAAACGGATCACTAGAATTGTTTATCTAGCCCGCTCTGATACACTTGTAGGAATCCCATACGATGGCTTAACCCAAGAGGCAAGGGGTGAATTGGGTAAATAAAAATTCATTCCTTAACCCTCATTGGATCATTTCCCTCTTTTCATGATTGTGTATAATGTGGCATAGGATGAATAATAGAGATAATAAAATGTATGAAAAGTAAAGCAAATAAACAAATACACACACAAAGAGACGATGAATTTTATAGTGGTTTAGGACCCTGACCCTATAACCAGTCTTCCAAAGTCACCAACTTATTGTATCTTGGGTTCCACTATACTCCGTACAATGGAATACATAAGTGTCCCCAACACTTCTTCTAGATTCCAACTCCAGGGGGCATAAACACAAGTGTCCTCGACACTTTTTTGGTTTTATGAGTTCACTAAGAAACCTCCTGTTTCAAAGATCACAAGCAAACTTAGTAGTTTTCCCAAGCTCACTACCAGCTCACTAGTTTCAAAGCTCGCCAGCAAACTTGATGGTTTTCTAGAATTCACCAACAACTCATTACAATGTGGTTTATCGAGTTTACCACAAACTCTTTGGTTTCTAGATTAACTAGAAAAATATTACACATTTAAGCACAGGGGGAAGATACGATCTTTTTTAGCTCTATCGATACATAAAAATCTTTCCAAAATGTAAAGATAATGGCCATATAAATAAGCAAATTTAAGCTCATGAACGATAGATGACGGTTTAAGCTCTTAGCCATGGATGGAAGGATTTTCATCAAGTTGAACACATTTGTAATGGGTTCCTTCACCACCGTCGAATCATCCTACTTTTTCTCCTTAAATAGCTTCTTCAAAATCTTGACTGTTGGAGAAGATGGGAGCCTATCAATGTAGAGATGAGAGTAGTATTAAATGAACAAGACCATTTAAATTTTCTACCATTGAAGTCCAGGTCTTTCTGTTTTGTCACGAGCTCTACAACACTAATCAGAGAGGAGGATGAGCTATGATAAATGTGTTCCTTGTTTAACTTATCACAGCATTGAAAAACTTACAGCACCACTTATTGTTAAAAATTGTGACTGGTATGTGTCTGCATGATGACGGCTCAAATACAGGTGCAATTTGTATACATAGTCACACAAACCAATTCTCCTATGACATGTCATGACCTCCCTCTATCTGCATTAGTCTACCATAAGTTATAGACAAATTTTCCTAGGGTTTGTCCATCAGTTGAACTTTCATAAGCCATAAGAATGATTGTTTGTTAAGTAGGAGATGAACTTTAATTCATATGAAGTTACCTTAACTGATAGACAAACACTTCTTTGTCTATCACAATTCCTCCAGAAGATTTGTCTGTTAATCTATCCTACATGTATATACTTTATTTGTTGAAGATAAGAGATTAAGTTGAATAGTGCTGAAGAAGATGAGCTAATTGATTGATAAATAGTTTCGTTAATACAAATAGACGAAGTTGGATTTTCTTCCTTTGTTCTTCATCATCTGTTGGAGGTGATAGATGAAGTTCGCTTAGTCTTGCACTAACAAATGAAGTGTGATCTTCCTTGTTCTCTGTTGAAAGTGTCAAACAAAGCTAACTTCAACTCACTTGAGCAAACAAAATGTGGCGTTCATCTGGTGTAAGCAATAGACGAAGTGCGTTTTGCTTAATCTTGGATAGAATACTATGCACATTGCATTTTTTTGTCATAAGTTGTATATGATCGTTCCTTTGTCTATTATAGCCCAATTCAATGCAAGTATCTCTTTGTCTACTCAGCTTCGTCTATGCTCACTGTGTAGCAACTTCATCATCTTCTGCTTTAGTTGAATTTTGTCTAAGTAATAGATGACTTTTTGATCGGAAGATGAGAAAAAGCTCTTTAGCTTTTCTGCACACTTCCAGCAATAGAAGGGGTTTATTCTAGCAACTTCCTTATCTCTTCAATCTTGATCTATTTATCTTGGCTTAACTAAAGTTGCACTCCCTTCTATATTTATATTGTCATTCTTTCCTCAGACAACTCTAGTCTTCTCATTTCTTGTATTCGGTTCTAGGTGGTAATTCTTTTTTCTTCTCCTATCCTAGTATTTGATGGAGCTTCTTCTTCTTTCTTTATCTTAGATAAGCTTTGTCTGGTCAATGTAGATAGTTCAAATTTCTCGAACAGCGTTATGCTTCTTCTACCATGGCTTCATCTTCAACTCCTTTGTCTGCCAAGCCTTGAGTTGCTTGTTCATCATTATGCTTTTATCTTGGATAGATTGATCAGATATAAATAGTCTGCAACTTAAGCTCTCTAATTATGGCTTTTCCTTTATCTTCTTGCTTTGCATTTGTCTGTTGATATTTTCTTCTTGAGGTTGACAGACAATGCAAGCTCATTATAGCACATCTTCGAAGCCTTGTTTTTCTCCAATACTTTTTTTTTGTGGAAGCTTTCTACGTCCTTTCTTGTTGCTTGTCTTCTACTTTCTCCTTCTTCTTCTTCCATGATTTTTATCAGTTCAGCTAGTACATAGTTGTGGCAGTTTGTTGTAGAAGATCATCATCCTGCCCTTGAACATTTTGCATTTGCTACGTCATTAGCTTTCATATATCATAATGTATTTTATCCTTATATGATTGTATCATTGTAAAGCAAAGATAATATATATTTACCTTGAATGCATGAAAGCTTAAGTGATTATAGTGCTTAATATCATTTAGCAAGTTTATGCAGTAAAGATTAATTAATGTTTATTGTGTGTGTAGCATAAAGTGAAGACTGTATGCTTGTTTAATTAAACATTCATGATTAAGTGTTTATGTTAAATTATTATTATCAATTCATAATCAGACATATGATTGTTAGAGATTTAAGCATACAAGTTTTCTTTTTTTAATATAAGTTTGTTGTCATCAAAATCATATATAATATATTCCCAACAAGCTCATCCATAGAAAACATCGACTCGGGATCTTGAGCGAGGTGGTTTGTAGCTAGAGATAGTGCAGGCTGCTTAGGATCCTAAGCAAGGTGGTCTATGGTTGGAGATGGTATATGCTGCTTGGGGTCCCGAACGGGGTGGACTATGACTAGAGACGGTGCAGGTTGTGGTGGTCTGCACTAAGGAAGGGGTATATCTAGCTTTTAAGCTATAATTGAGAGTATTCTTCTTAACTCAGCTACTATCCTCAAATCTCTCACCTCCCTAGGAAGCATGTTATACAAAGAAGATCAAGGAGCACAACGAGATGTGGGTGAGGCCCTAGGAGGTGATGCAGCTCTCTCTGCACTAGGCCTGAATTTGAGCACCTCTCTCTGCTCTCTTTAGCCTCCACCTCCCCCTAAGAAGGTACCTCCTCTACTCCTTCAAATTCACTTCCATCTTCTTCTTCCATTTCTCTCTCGTTCTTCTCATCCATTTCTTACATGTACTCTAAAACCTGAATTTTCATTCTTTTCAAGAGGGTAGCTCCTACCCAATCCTTCTTAAGCGAAGATACCTGCTAGGTAAGCCTCCCCATTTAGTGGAACTTTGAAATGCTTGAATATTTTTATGAGCATACATCATAGGGCATGAAAACATCTATCATCTGAGGTAGGTAACTAAAGGTAGTAAATATAAGCTTCGGTAGGCCAATACTTTGGTAAATGTAGGTTTTCAAAGCGACCGAGCCTCGAAGTGAGTTACTTGCTTCACCGCTCCTAGCTTGGGCATGAACATGCTTTCCAAGACTTTTCTAAGCATTCTAAGTTTAGTATCAAGGTCTCTTGTTCTCATAAATGAATCAACCAAAGTGTATTCATGGTCAATGGATAAGTTATTGAATATTTGCACCTTAGTCAACCCACTATCCTCTTTAAAATCTGAAACACCAAGTATTTCACCTAGATGTTCTTCCGCGGACAGTTCAATTGTTCTAAAGTCAATTTTCACTCCCTTTACCATTGATTTATAAGTTTGAGGATTCTAGTTAAAGTAGGAAATGAGCACCAACTCCCTATAGATAGGTGCATCATATTGCAAAAGCTCACCCCCAGCCTTGATAATATAGCATGACTCTAATGTCAGACTTACATGCATCAAAGTAGTCAAAGTCAATTTTCTTCTGCACATACACTGGTCTCACCAACATTGAAGTATAAAATTTGAATTTTCTTTCTTCACCACCAAAGTAATATGTCAGCAAATCACGCGGCTTAAACTTTGCAGCCGGTACCTTCCTTCCCTCTACTTCCATGGGAAGGGATTTCAAGTCATAAATTGAAGGTCATGGCTCCGCCCTTCCTCCTACATGCACTTTAGGTTTCCTTTCATTTACAAGGCTTTGGGATGAGGGGTTACTTGCCTAAGTTGCCGAGCGAGTCCTCCTAGACGATGAAGGTTGAGAGGGGAACACAATTTCTTTTATCCTAGGCTCTTCACTGCTCTCATGAGTCTTAGAAACTATAACCTTGGGCATCATTGTGTCTAGGATACGGAATCAGTAGTTAGTGTAGGGAAAATGGGGCAAACGGAGAGTAGAGAATCATAGGTGGATGGGGCTTGTGATGGGAGGAGGTTCGAGGAGGCTAATAGGCGCTAATGGGGATCTAATCAATGCCCAGATTTTTGACCTATTCGAATCAACAGGCGCCTGCAACCGTCAGCATCTACGGTCCCAGGCATCTGTCTAACAGGTGCTTGGTGTCCCAATGACAAGTGAAATAATTGGGATAATGGAAACTTTAATTTTTAAATTTAATCAGAATTTATTTTTACCTATTAATCGGAATGCCACTTGGGCCATAGGAGATTTATCTGTACAATTTGAGCTGTTGAAAAGTTTTATTTTTAAATTTAAATATTAAAATTGAATAATATATACAATTGATAGGTTGTGTAAAATAGATATTAAATATTAAAATTGGGCAATAGATATAATCAACATTTTTTAATTATGAAAAAATATTTATGGTTTAAATTAGGTAAATTGGTTTTAATTATAATATACAAAATTGATAGGTTTTTACCATTGGCTGCATGCACATATGTCTTCAGTTCCAAAGTCTCATTGAAACTATTTGTTGTAATGGGATCATGTGTGACAGACCACGCAGGGTCAGCCAAGGTGCAAATGCTAGGGAGCATCATGGGGAATATTAAAAATATTTTTGTTTATCTATATAAAAAAATATCATACTTCAGTCTTTATTTTTACATAACTTATGGTGCTTAAATAATAAATTTTCTTTTCTTGACTGAACTGGTAGCGATATTGCTTTTTGTAGTTACCAATTAATATTTCTATTTAAAATCTCTACTTTCATGCACATTAAATACTTATCTTATGTAGAATAGGAGAATGAAGACTCCGATAGCCCAATCACTCAGATTAGACTATTCAGGGAGACCTAGACACATAAGTCAAATGACAATTTCATAGCCCTAGAGGCAAAGGATGCATATATGAGTACAACTAACTTCTTAATTGTGTTGTACATATTCAGGATTTTTAGCTACTTTGTTGCCTTGTGACCCCTGCTACTCTTTTTCGTTAACTCTCTTTCCTGTAGAGCTACAAACTAGCTCAGTGTTTATAGAGTCACCCTTCAGACCAAATGATATCTATGAAAAGATAACAGGAAAGAGCTCTAGATACATTAAAAGGCTTAGGACACATTCCGAAGCCACTAAAGAGTCAGTTAAGTTCTGAATGGGCTAATGGATTAAACGCAACACTCCATTCACAACCAGCTTCTACACAAGATCGGCTAACCTTCAATGAGGAAGAAATTAGGAGTACTAAGAAAGAGTTGATGCACTATCAAATGAGAAATGACACATTAGGTCATTGTTAGAGTCATGGTTCAATCAGCCAACACCTTCCTCATTGACCACATCTCAATTGGGCATTCCAAATCTACCTAGAGGTAATTTAATGCTTTAAATTTGATTAACTATTGCATAATGACTCCATTCTTATTTCTTATTTTCATGCCCTAATATGTTAATCCTATTTATTTTCCATATGAATAGGGCTGTCAAACAATGAGAAGAGTTAAGGAAAATGATCACTTGATGAAGACCATATGCTCATACTGCCAATGTGTAAAAGTTATAGCTCCCAGTAGTTTAAGAGGCGCCTCGACCTGTTAGTGACCCTCAAAGTTTTGTTCCTCATTTATTTCATTAAATGTAGATGATTTTCTATTTTACTCTTTCAAAATTATGTAAAGTTTACAACATATTGTTTATTTATTTACAGGGTTTTTTATGACTCATATAATGTATTATTTTTGGTTTAAAATTTATATAATACATTTCTATTTTTTATTTCAAATCCTTTACCCTATATTTATGAAAGAATAAGTATTGTAATGGTAAATAAACACAACATTTAACCAAATATAATAATTTTTGTGTTGGCTACATTTGATCAAAAGCAACCAAAAATCTAACTGCATTTGACCAAAGGCAGCCATTTAAATTTGGCTATGTTTGGTCAAATGTAGCCAAAATCTTGGTTGTATTTAATTAAACCTAGCCAACATAATTTGGCTATATTTGAACAAATGCAACCAATCCAATTTGGCTACATTTGAATAAATGCAACCATTTTGGGTTGAGTGCATTTGATCAAATGTAGCCAAATTTGAATTAACTACGTTTGCTCAAATGCAACCAATCAAAATATTATGTTTGCTCAAATACAACCATTTTAGGTTGGTTGCATTTGAACAATGTTGGTTGCATTTGACTAACCATAGCCAACTCAAATTTTGCTGCATTTGGTGCAAAAGTAGCTACCAAGCTAGTCACATATGACCCAACATGTTAATCGCATTTGATAGTCAATGCAACTAACGCATTTTTTGTTGCATTAGGCCAAATACAACCGTTTTCTAACCAAATGCAACCAAATTGTTGGCCGCATTTGGTAACTTTTATTGTAGCATTACCAACTGCTCTAAGTAAAAACCAAGTTGTGGCCCAAGCTGTGGATGCAAGAGTGGCCGAAACCGCAAATAAATCCTAAACATTGAAGTTAGGGTGATTGGATGGACGATAGGATGTAAAACGAATTCAAGAGGGAAAATTGGATGGACAATTTTTCTATCCTGCATATGACTTTGGGTCATCGTCCACCGCTGGTTTCAGTGATTTTGGTGGTCAAGATTTCGGATTATTATGACATTTGTCAAATGTGTTACCACCATTTTCACACAGCATTTAATGTATAGGCGGCCATTTTATTCTAAAGTAGTTTCCTTGCATGCCAAGCGTTGATTCAGTGCAAATCACTAAATACAAAAAAGAACACTACTTGAGTCAATCTCTCATTTCTCAAAGAAACTTCGTGGCACTTGCTGCATGCACTAGTGGCTTTCCAAGATCTTGTTTGTCTTTCTTGCAACTTCATTTGCGTGGGACGCAGCTAACTAATTAAAAGGTGGCCTGTTCCGCTGTTCTTGGAAGGCCTATATATCATCGATCATGTGCCTCCAATCATTTACCACTCCTGTGTGTGGTCACATATTTGTGTTGATCCAAACCTAGTATTCTATGAGCCATGCTATTGGCTGGCCGATAAGCGTAAAAAAAATATGCGGCTTAACCGCCTTATGGATACGCAGTCCAGTTCTTGTGTACATGTGCAGCCAATGCCAATCGCCTTCGTCAAGGCCCCGTGGCTGGCACGAGTGCTTGAATACCTCAGAAAAAAAACAAAGACTCAAAGTCAGCTGGACCTGGGTGTGCAGGGTCATCAGTCAATACAAAATTCCAATCAATTTAACAGCTCTCTCATGATGTAACTTAAAAAGCATCATTGTCAATGGATAGATACGGTTCATTCACCTAGATTAAACCCCTTACTATGCTATGGACCAAAATTTGGATCGATTACAGTTACAATTCCTCGTTCTCTCATCAGATGGAGTATATTATATAATAATCCCAAAATCCTCCAAACGATGTCCCAGCATTCAGGATTTCTTATTTTAGCTGTCAGATTAGAAGATCATTCAAGTAAATGGAGGTGAGGCAGTTTTGTGCGTGTGTGGTGTCTGTGGAAGGATGGCCCAAAGCGGAGACCTCTGACACTGAGACCGACGGGACGGACATCCTTTCGTCCTAGTCGTCCATTGACTAGTACGCTTTTATCCTGGGTCGTCTCAAACGCAGACGATAAGATTAGGGCAAGTTACATCTAGCATCAACGACAGGCACGAAATTTCAAAAGTTGTTTGGAAATAGACATGGTTTCAAAAGAGCCAATCGTTGTCTGAGGCCACGAGAGAGCGACCTGCTGCCACGTGCTACCGTCGAAGATGAGCTCCAGAACACTTTTTATGGCAAAATGTGCTCCTATTTTATACGTATCTATTTAGCTGTAAGATGTATGCAATTTTTTAAAATCATAAAAGCCAATTTTATACTTTTACATTAAAACTCCAATTTCAAGCTTTTAGAAAAAACTCAATACATAAATGAGCTTAAATTTCACCACCAGACTAAATAAACCCTAACACCGAGAGGTGAGCATGGATGATGGAAAGTTGGAACGTCTTCACTCTCACCCCCATGTAGACGAATGTGACTCACAGAGATTATTTTGGTTTGATCCGACCAGTTAAAATATTAAAATAGTAATTTACTTTTTATTATGCAAAAATTTATTCAAATTAGATATTCATGCATGCCACACTAGGAAACTATGAGAAGGAGAAATTTTGTCTTCAACATTATTTTAAGGCTATAAGTAACCTAAATAATATTATATATATCATCTAAACCATTAGCTATATATTTTATGATTAGATAAAGAAATCATAAATTTGTTACATGTGCACATCATTTTTCTATGGTATATTTATTTGACATGAAAGAAATAAATAATATTTAATATATATCTAACTTTGTAGTCAACTAAAAATGATTGGTGGGCATACTTTTGCAGGAGAAGTTTGATATATATACGGGGTAAAATAAGATAAATGAATTTATGAAAATTAAACTAACAACTTAAGTTTTTTTTTTTATTACTAAATCATATTAGAGTTTGACAATTGACCTAAAGACCCCAAGTTCTTATTTGAGGTAAATAAAACCATCTCAAACAAGAAAAAGGATTATTGTCAGGTGGCTTGAGATATTCATAATCTATTGGATTCGTTAGATATGACATCTCATATAATCAGGTGTAAGATTTCAAAAGCATCTCAATTCATGACTTGCTTGGGCCAAAATAAGAAAAATACCTAATACTTGCTACTATTTGTTACAATTTTTATGGCTTATGAAACATGGATTACATATTTAAATTATTCATTACTTATACTTTATTTCGATGATATATTCTTATAAGTATAATACAATTGTAAAATATTAGATGTATGTTATAAATGTTATATATAAGACATGGTAAAACCTCATATAATTCAATCTTAATTTATCTTAAAGTAAGATTAATCTCATAGAACTTTTTTCATATTAGATTCAAATTCTACAATATGATACTTCCTTTCAGAACAAAAAAGGTTCATTTCAACATCAATTAATCCCACCAATATACAACAACTAAATCAATTACAAATGGATTTGTGATTAGTAAAATAAATTAAACTTTACAAACAATATGGTTGTTCATCTGAATTTTTACACTTTGTATCATGTTTTGATGTGATTAGCACATTTACTCAAGGGTAGTGTTATTATCTATTTTAACACTGGTTATTTTAGGTCAATGGATTTACATATAGATATTGTGAACATAAATGAGAGGAATGGAGCAGGTTCCTTGATCCAAATGGATGGGGTGTCAAAATAGGTGGATGCATGGGGAAGTGATGTGCAAAATTCATCGATAGGAATACATGAAGTTTTGTCCAAAGTTCCTATTAATCTAACCCCAAAGATTAGCTAACAATTTGACAGTGAAGAAGATACTTACTAGTTCTACAATGGTTATGCAAAACTATGTGGGTTTAATATTATAAAGAGCTATGCAAGAAAGTTGGCCAATAGAGACGTATGTGGTCAGGTTTCTAAATGTTTTAAAAAGGAATTAAGGAAGGCCAAACCTGCATAAGTAGATTACCCGCCGGCTAACTCAAATGGTCCACATGAAGCTTCAAATGTAGCCCCATAGAAAAGAATAAGCAAAAGGATAAAGAGAGATGTCTCACCAGATGTAATTGCATGGCGTTGCTTGGGTTTTCTAAACATGGGAGTTATAATAAGTGGGTTGTTACAAGATTTGTACCTAAACATAGCCATGGTCAAGAATCACTTAATAAATCTCATTGTTTATGATCATATAGGAATGTGCTGGATTATCAAGTAGATATTGCAGAATGATTGAATCAAGTTAGGGTTGGTGTGGCGAAGACGTTAAACTTTATGGCTTGTAAGGTAGGTAGGTTGGAGAATTTGGGGTTTTCATAGTTAGACCTTAGAAATGCTTACAGAAGCGACATTAATCTAAGTTTAGCGGGGTGGGGGTGGGGGGTGGGGTGGAAAAAGGCTTGTTACAATACTTTCAGAGTCAATCAAAAGCGATCTTCAATTTAATTTCGACTTACAAGTGGATGGGGAAGAACATCTGACGTATTTTTTTGAGTTGATGGTGTAGCCAAAATTAATTATGGGGCATTCATTGATGTTATGTATTTTGACACTACATATAAGATAAATGAATATAATATATCATTTGGACAGTTTGTTGACACTAACCATTATAAACAATCAATATTACTTAGGGCAGGACTGCTTTTTGGTAAGACCACAGCTGATTTTAAATGGTTATTCAAAGCATGGCTTGATATGATATGAGGTGTAGCTCCTAAAGTAACAGTGACTGACCAAGACACTGCTATCTCAGCAGCTATAAGAGATATATTCCCTCAACTCCATCATGTTTTTTGCATATGACACTTGAATAAAAAATTTAATAAAAAGATGGGTATTGTGATCCATAATAATCCAACTTTTCAGAAGTCTTAGTCCAATAACATATATAAAAGTGAGACATCAGATGAATTTAAAAAGGCATGGCCTAATATGATTGGTACTTATGGCTTGCATGATACTCATGGCTGCAAAACTATATAGTATCAAAAAATGTGTGGGTGCCTACTTATGTTAGATGTCATTTTTTAGCCGGCATGGCAACTACAGAGAGATCTGAGAGCATGAATTCATTATTTGATAAATATGTACATTGCAATACAAAATTATTGGAATTTGCTTATGCATATGAACAGGCTGCTAAAGAGAGGCATTGGTAGAAATAGATATTGATTGTAAAATAACATATGGCATGCCAGTTATGAAAATACAGCACATTATTGAGCGTGACATGGCAAAAGTGTATACAAAGAAGATTTTTTGGGAATTTCAGAAAGAGGTTGAGCAATGCCAATATTATTTTGCACAGATTAGTGTGTCAAACAGTCATATAGATAAATATGTTGTCCATAGATATTCAAGTGGTAATCTTAAAAGGGTTAGAAAAGCTGAATGGGACAATGAAAGCTGAGTGGCCACATGTTCATGCAAAAAGTGGGAGTTTTCAAGGATATTGTGTACACATGTTCTTGCAGTATTTCATCTATGAGGGATCTTCAGTATGCCTGAAAACTCCCAACCAAATACAATACTGGATCCACGTAGCATGAAAATAAAAGGTCGCACTAGTAAGAGATTCAAGTCAACAATTAAGGTGGCTGGGAGAACTGGGGTTGGTAGGCTATGTCGCGGTTGTAACAAATTTGTGATTGGGCACGATAGGAGAAATTGTCCATCGATAAGAACCTCCAATCGTATGCTCAATTCATCGCACGCTAATCTTCATTAGAAAGGTACTTTATGCTTACCTTTTATTATATTAAAGTTTCATCTATATGTTTGGGTTGTTTTGCTAATGCCATATGAACAGAATCATCATTGGCTATCATAGAATACTTCATATGACTTCTTTATCCTAGGATATGAGTTCACTATATTCTATAAGAGTTTCCTATAAATATGATTATGAAGCACATGTTTTGACTTCTTATATAGATAAGAACCCAAGGAGGTGATTTCTTAGTTGTGTGGGTTATTTGGTTAGTCTCTTCTATTCTTCTCTTTAGTGTCTCATATAAACATATTGATGTAATTGACAACTGTTTAATTATCTCATTATAAGATGGTCCTAACAAATATTCCTTCTTTTGATTGGTGGATCCCCCTCTGTCTAATAGAGAGCATCAGTTTAGAAAAGATCGAATGCATGAGATTAGGAGGCTGAATTCAGCTATATGTTATGCACGAAGAGAACCGACAACTAAGATCAAAAGTTCAAGAAATACAGCATACCAGAGAGGAGTTGTTGCAATTTGTGGCCAATTATAGGGCATTGGAGATAAAGGTCAAGACATGTAAGAGAAGACTATAAATTTTAAGTCTTATAGTGCTTATATTTGCCATAGTATGGCCTATATAGATATTAAAGTACTTCTCTATAATACAATCTTTTGAGACAATGGTCTTCAACTTGACCTATTTGTAATACTTTACCTTGAAATGCGATTTTAGATAGTTATTTATACGCATCTGTTGTGATTACACCATGTTTGGGAAGGCCTTTGTTGTGTCATTTTGATTTAGAACTTGATTTGAAGGTCATTGCACCTCTTTGTTTAGCCTGTTGTCTCTTCTTTTAAAGGTTTTCATCCCAGACATGGAGGTTCGATTCGAGGCATTAGCCAAACCTCCCTATTTGTCGTGAATGGATCATCCAAGAGTCATAATTTTCCATGTACTCCGTTAATAAATTGTTCATATTATAAGGCAAAAAAAATATAAAAATAAAAATTCATGCATGTTAACTAACAATATATAGGTAAATATGACCATATATGTTTAATGTTTCTTGACTGGCGCGATACTCAATAACCAAATACAATATAATCTAACTTAACAAGGTACTTCATATCACATATGCGATGTCAATCAGAAGTTTCATTCAATGTGACTTTTCAGAGGCTTGTTGAAAGGCTTGATGTTCTTTATTTACGAGGAGATGCATCCTTGTTAAGTTGGATAAGAGTGCATTCCAATTTTTGAGGTTGGACACAATTACGCATTAATCCGAGAACAGGTTAGCATCCCTTAGCATTCCCAGCCTTTCTTCTTTAAGTCCCTGAGGAGATGGCCTTACGCAAGATCGAAGAACTTTGCAGAGAGATACAAATACTGTAAACCTCTCTGCGAGAATTGCAACTTATCAAGCAAGGCATGATTCTTTCATGGGCAAAGCATTTTTTCGAGGTAAACTACAAATGTCAATGATTGCAGGCCGATATCAAAAATGCAACAAGAATGGCAGAGCATATCCAACACTCTGCATTCAACCACTTTTTTTGTTCTAATCAGCGTGAAATAACTTGGCTCCTTCAAGAGTTGGAAACGACATACCCATGGTTAGATACCAATTCTCTCCGTCATGCTCTTGATTTTAATTTTGATATGTAATAGATTGTTTTGAATAAACCAACATGTTAATATATTTTAATTTATGTTGCTAGAATACTTGCGCATTTTGTATACTTGTTATGTTTTCTTTAATTCTCTAGTGATGTCCATGCATAACCGTTTAAGTGTAAATGCCTAGAAAAACACTAATATTCCATCATTGTTTACAATGCTTCAAGTTGTACAGGAGCATCGGTTGGGTGTTGTGGGACTAATAACGTATAGATATTAATTATTATACAGTGATATTCACTTGAATCGACATATATCTAATAAGAGAATTTCTATAAATGCCCAAACAACATCTGAAGCATCTCAGACCTCATCTTCCTTAACGCTGGAAACCTATCTACTGAAAAGATGTCCAGCTCTCCACATAAAGGATCTTGGGATGCATTCTTCATAACACCAAAGGATTAGGCTAGACTAGAAATCGATAGTCTAAAGTGGGAAGTATCCCAATTGAAAATGTGACTTATGGAGATGCAGCAATAGCAACGGAAGACGACACTAGGTTTGGTGCTAACTTATGCTGTCCTCGACCAAGATCGGGTTCAGCTAGGAAGAGAACTCAAAGGACAATAAGAAAGGATTTGAGACCTTGTTGGGACCTGCTCCAAACCCGAGCCACCTCAACCAACTACGTGAAACCTTGCAAAGAGTAGAGGTTGCAAACCCTTTGATAGACTATCCAAGCTTTGAAGTGTTATGACCATCCATGAAGACTTTAACTCACTTTTGAGTTAGTAAAGGATGTGTAAAAATACACCATGTAGTTTTGGTAGTTATTTTGGTGTATCTATTGATTTTTTTACTTTTGCAAGAAGCATGTGTCAAACACTTGTACATTTGCAAGACTCTATGTAAATACTTGGATGGGACACGAACATATGAATTGACTGTGGAGATTCATCTCACAGTTGTTATAATATAAGAGTGCTTGTTATAGACTTGGGACATGGAGTTTGGGACGTGGGCATTGACAGTGGGACATGGGAAATGGGACATTAGGACTTGGAATGTGGATAGTGGGACATGGGAACTGAGACAGTGAGAATTGAGATATAGACAGTGAGACATTGTATATGAACAATGGGCATGGGACATGGGCATGGGACTTGGGACATGGGCATAGATAGTGGGACATGGGATATGGACAGCGAGACATGGGACATGGGCATGGGCATGGGACATGGAGTTTGGGATGTGGGCATTGGCAGTGGGATATGGGAGATGGATAGTGGGACATGTTCAGTAGGACTTGGGCACTTGGATCTGTTCATCCCATGACTTGATCTAACATCATGTTTGGGAACCGTTCATCTATGCCTGGATTCATATTCTATGTTCGGGATTATAAAACCAGATATTGATGAATAGTTCCAAGTGGCACATTGGAATACACCATGTTCGAGAACCGTCCATCCATGTCTGAATTCATATTTCGTGTTTGAGATTATGAAGTCGGACATGGATGAACAGTTCCAAGCACTATATTGGAATACACCATGTTCAGGAATCATTCATCTATGTCTAGATTCATATTCCATGTCCGGGATTATGAAATCTGACATGGATGAACGATTCCCAATATCCATGTCCCGCTCTCCATGCCCCAAGTCACATGTCCATGTCTCACAACCCATGACTTACTCTCCATGTCCTACGACCCAAGTCCCATGTCTAGCATCCAGTAGAATCAAAATCTTGGAAAGACCATCCCCTATATTAGTTCACTTTTAGAAATAAAATGAGACAAGCTGCTAACTAACTTTCATAAGATAATAATCATTTTGAACATGGTATAAGTATTATATATAAATAAGTACATATCATGTTTACAGATTGAAGTATAAGTATTAGCTATCAAATCTCCAATTTACTTTGTAAGTATAAGAAAAAATGAGTACATATCAAAGTTACAAATAACATCTCTATGCCAAAAAGAGATTTATTTCTTGGATTTGGGCTCCTGTTTGTTGGATCTAGTCATCTTTGGTCTTTTGAAAGATATTTGATGACCCATTTCTACTGTGACTATCATTGTGAGAATCGCTTGAGCCTGTGTGGATGCAACTAGTAATGCTAATGGGGCACGAGATGAGAGATTACCTTGAGACGAGCTTAGTATTTAGGTGTGAGCATCTCAGGGTAGGAGGGGAAATGCCCAACTTGAAGTGCTATATTATTTGTGCTAAGTCTACGAGCATATTCCTCTTAGTCTAAGTAGATGGGAGGAGGAGGAAGTGGTTTGTATGTAGGTGATCGAGGTTGGCTTGGTGATGATTTGAGTTTGGTAGTAGAAGTTTGGATGAAGGTGGTCTGGTTTGGAAAGGTGATGGTTGGAGTTTGGTAGTAGAAAGTTTGGATGGAGGTGGTCTAGTTTGGAAATGTCATGTTTGGAGTTTGGTAGTAGAGGATTTAGATAAAGAAAGCTGAGGGGTGGAAGAAGGTAGTTTGGTAGTTGGTCTAGAAACTGCCTTTTTTCTTTTTGAGGGAAGAAGCTGCTTAGAACTTAGAGCTTTGCTTTTGAGAGAAGGAAATTTGGATGGAGGAAGCTGAGGGATGGAAATGGAGGCAGCAGCAACCTCTATTTGGGAGTGAGATGTGGATCCAACAGAATTTGGTTTTCCCTTTCCTAGTGATATAACAATCCTGAGTTTTGCTCTATATAGGAAACATCTAAATTCTAAAAATGGAAATAGGCTAAGCCCAAATGCATCAAAGTGCCTACTCCTATGGATGAGATACACATCTTCTAGAAGGTAAATGAAGTTAGGATTAGATATGTCAATTACAACATGAAATCTAACCATATGATTCAATGATCCTCAACCCACTCGAAATAAAGGATTTTATTAGGGTGTAGGTGGTGGATTGGATGAAGTGGGCAGAATGTAATCACTTAGTATTTTATCTACGATTGCATCACCATCTGGGAGTGGTTTGGGCTTGAAGTTCCTTGTTGGACCTTTCATTATGATAATACAATTAAGAAAATCCTAATCTGAGAAATCTGAGAAAGGAAGATTAGGGAGAGTAACTACCCTTTTTTGGGATTCAAGAAGTTGGGCAACCATTTGATTTATCAACTGCCTATGTTCAACTTCTCTCAAGGTCATTTTTATTCTTTTCCCTAGACTCCCACTAGTTGAACGTGTCGATTGGGGAAGTTTGAGATGCTGAATTTTATATGTTGGAAGAGGCGATATTAGAGTGGGGAGGATGTATGACTTCTGTTCCACTGTAGGAACCTTAGAGACTTTTGAAAGTTTTCTCACATGAGGCATTAAAGGTTTTTGTGGAAGGGGAGGAGGTGTAGTCTATTGAGAAAGGGCAGTTTCCTGTGTAGTAGTTGTAGGGGGCGGTTGTGATGGAGGAGAGGCAATTTCCTATGGAGAGGAGAGATAAAATTTATTCAGAGTCTCATTCATCCATGTTAAAATATTTGTAAGTGGAATAGTTAACTCAGAGAGAGAGAGGATTCTAAGTCAGAACGTGAAGATGAAGTGGGTCTAGGTTGAGGGAAAAATGGAGATGGAAGAACTACAATAATTAAAGAAGTTGCAAATGGAGAAGTGTGAGATGCGATTTGAGGAGAGGACTATGGAGATGGAAGAATTTTAACACTTGGAGAGGAGGGAGTACTCGTAGGATGAGTAGACCTGATTGGGATGGGTAAAGTAGGTCTATGCTCATGAACAAGAGAAGAGGGTGAGGAATGGTGAGATGGAGTATGATAAGACTGATCACCACCATGAGATGGAGATTGATGAGAATGATCAGAATGATACGGCTAAGGGAATCTCAGGGCTAAAGAAAGTCTGAGATCATGAAAAGGTAATGATGGAGAAGAGGATTGAATAAGCTTCGATTATCGCTTAATGGACTCAACCAAATAGGTCAATGTATCCAGCTTTTGAGACACTAAATCTATCTGCTCCTTAATTAAATCCATCATGATGTTTAGAGCACCAACATCAACTTGAAGCTTTCTCAGCCTGTTCTCAACACTATTGTGAGTGGAGGATGAAGGCTTGCTTGGAGGAGGTGGTGTTGCTTTTGTGAGTGGAGGAGCTGTTTCTGCTGCTATTGTTCTTATTGCTATTTCTGCAGTTGCTGCATGTGTTGTTATTGTTACAACTTTAGTGGGATGCAATAACTTCTATAGGAACTTTTTCCCTTATTTCAGTAACCACCTCCTCTACTCTATCAGCGGGATCTTCTTCCCTTATTTTCATATCTAAAGTAGCAAGTTCTTGATGAGAATGCAAAATGTTATATTTTATTCTCCTAATACTTCATCTTTTGCACCTATTTGATTCCTAAATATACTC
>JAYJMB010073472.1:0-20262 GCA_036873735.1 Pouteria campechiana | reverse complement strand
AGACATGAAGTATGTATAATTGTTATGGGGAAAAATGAATTATTTGTGTATTGTAACAATTTGGAGTGAGCTGGTATGAAATAATCTATGTAGGTTGCTGTTCATTGACAATAACATGCTGATTAAACTCTCTAGTCTTGAGCTAATAATCTTTTTATGTAACACCTAGGGTGTTAATTTTAGTAAGTGTGTATTTGAATACATTATGAATTGCCCAAGGATGTTAAAAAGTCGATAAATTTTGAAAAATTTTCATAAATGATTACTCTAATTTGATTTGATTTTTATTTTGTTTTAAGAATGCAAAGAGTTAAGTTAAATTTGAGGAATGTGTCAATCTAATGAAATTAAATTGATGCATTTGAATGATATTCTTGTGTATTTTAATGGTAAATAATGTGAAAAAATAATGGGAATGAAGTAGCAAGAGAAATAAAGTTGAAAAAGCGAGAGAAAATTTTGAAAAAATAGCGCAGGAAACAAGGCTAGTGAACCTTTTCCATAATGCCGATTGGTGATGAGGTGGGGGCGTGCAAGCAATGAAATCCACATCATGGTGCCATTGTAGGATAAAAGCCTCCGAGCCATTTTCTTCCTTGGTCATTCTGTTCTTTCTCAGCCATTCCATTTTTCCTTTCTTCCCCAACACCCTAACCTTGAAATCTAACCCTTTATACATTGAATTCTTGCCCTTCTTGCTAGAAAATCATTATGATAACCCATGGGAGTAAGGATTCGTGCCTTTAAACCCAAGTCTTAGCCATGGGAATGGTGGAAGAAGATGGATTCTTGAGGTTTCTAGAACTTATGAGGAGTTCTTGAGGATTTGAAGTCAGATTCATATCTTAAGATGGAATTTGTGCATGGATTTAAAGGTAAATCCCTTTATTCCCATTTGATTTTGTATCTTTCAATTGCTAGGGTTTGCAACCCATTTTGTAAACAATGAAATAGTGGTATTTGCTTTATGTTGAATTTGATGGGGAATTTATTCATTATATGAGTTGTAAATTTCGGGGAAATGATGATTTGGGTGTTAAAACCATGGGAAAAACATTTTAGTCATGTATTATTGTGTTTGGGGGCTTAATTGAGTATGAAAATCATGATTATGCATTAACCCCATCTATGAATAGTAACCATAATGGAAAAATTGGTATTAAACTATGTAATTAATAAGGGGATTTGATTAATATCTTGACTACAATGGTTGTGGCATAATTTGAAGTTGATTAAATGTGATTAGATATGAGTTTTGGATGTAAACAATTAATTATGAAGAATAAACATGGGGTTTTGGCATAAAAATGTAATTATGCTTAGTTTAATTGAGTTTAAGCATGATGAGTAGGTTATTGAGGTAAATTTGATGTTGAATATATTATGAATCATGATATGTATTTGGGAATGAAAATCCCTAATCCCATGTTATAGAACAAATTACACTTAATGAATACTAGTGAGGCATTAAATCATTTGTTTATTGAATTACATGCCTAGAAGAATGATTAGTAATGTAAAGTGCAGTGATATAGCGATGCACTTGAAATGTGGACAAGTTTAATAATGAATGACTGTTTGATAACCTTGTTTGCTTGTTGATGTGTAAAGAGTAATCCATTGGCTTAATATGAATTAGCCAAGTTGTTTGTAAATGAAATCCCGGATACCCTCTTTCTCTTTTTGATTGACTATAATGTTGAATGGGGATACGTAATGTCCCATTTGTTGTATCCTGGCATATATGTTTTGGTTGGGGATAGTGGGTATCCAATATTTGTTTAAGATTAATGTTTATTTGGTTGTGATTACTTGGATGTTAGGGATAATGCATAACCCTTTGATTGAAATAATTAGGGTTTTGCTTATGATATGGTTATGTGATTGTTGAGGATAGAGTGTATTTCCTAATTTTGTTTAAAAATGGATCTTGTGTATTATACAATTATGGATAAGATTATGAATATGAAATATTAAGAATCATTGAGTGGAATAGAAAGAATCATGCGTTTAATGTTAGGATATATGTTATGGATGTGATTTATGATGGCCAAAAGGCTTGATTATTTTGATTTGGAATCTATTATCTATGAATTATTTATTATTTATTATTTGTGGCTACTTACTGAGTTGCTCGGACTCATGCCTTCTTATTTAAATTTTTAGCTAATAGTTTAGGCAAGGAATTTATAAGAAAGACTGAAGACCTTTGGATGATATAATTGAATATTGTGATTGGAATCCCTTTATATAATTATATATTAGTAAATTATATAACTATATTAATTACAATTGATGTTTTTGAAATATAATGGCATGTCATATTAGTGAAATTATATATGACATGGAAAGGGAGTATGTTATTGTTATCATGGGGTAACACAGGTTTTGGGCTGTGGGTAGGTTGGGCTAGTTTAAGGATTTATGATTTAAATTAAAATTATTGAATCTTTTAGTTTTATTCATAATTGGAAATTGTGAGTATAGATATTAAAAAAATTGACGATGATTGTATATCAGGTTTTGGATTGTAATAATTCAAGGTAGACTCTATCAAAATTATGGAAGAATATTCCCTTAAAAATAGGAAAATTATAAAAACAATAATGAAAAGTATAGGTGTAATAGAATGGGATCCAAGTACCCACACCCTAAAAGTGAGGAAGTTAAAGTGAAAATAAAGGTTAGTTTAAGGATTTATGATTTAAATTATAATTTTTGAATCTTTTAATTTTATTCATGATTGGAAATTCTGAGTATAGATATTGAAAATTTGATGATGATTGTATATCAGGTTTTGGATTGTAAAAATTCAAGGCAAACTCTACCAAAATCATGAAAGAATATAATAATTTGCAAATTATAGAGAAAATAATGAAAATATAGGTGTAATAGAATGGGATCCGAGCACCACCACCCTAAAAGTGAGGAAGTTAAAGTGAAAATAAAGGGGAATGATCAAGGTCATGCCTCGGAAGGCGGGGCATGACAATTTATTATCAATAACATTCTAACTATAATCCATATTAATGATGTAGAGATCTATTTATTATCAATAATATGCTTTGTAAGCTCTCTAGTAATGAGATGAGAATCTATTAATTGTTAATCACATGCAGAGTAAATTCACAAGTAATGAGGTAGGGATCTATTTATCATCAATAACATGCTAAGTAAAGTCCTGATTAATAAGGTTGGTATCTATTTATGGTTACTAAATTGCTAAGTAAACTCACTAGTTTTCAAGTGAGAATTTATTTATTGTTAATCACCTGTTGTGTAGACTCTTGAGTAATGAGGTAGTAATCTATTTATTATTAATAATATGCTTAGTAGACTCCCTTGTAATGAGGTGGGGATCTATTTATCGTCAATAACATGCTGAGTAGACTCCCTAGTAATGAGGAAGGGATTTATTTATTTTCCATGGTAGGCTAAGTAGACATTTTAGTAATAAGGTCAGGATCTATTTATAGTCAATAACATGCAAAGTAGACATACTAGTCTTGAGCTAAGGAACTATTTATTGTCAATAACATGCTAAGTAGATTGTCTAATAATGAGGTTGGGATTTATTTATCGTCAATAACATTTTCAGTAGACTTCCTAGTAATAGGGTGGGAAACTATTTATCGTCAATAATGGGGGTGCAAATTGGGTCAATTCATACTTGGTCAAGGTCATCCCAACATTGACCCTATTTTTTAAAACTTCTACCAAACCCTACATATATGACAGGTCAGGTTGGCCTCGTCCTAACCCTATATACATAACAAGATGGGTTTGCCTCGTCTCAACCCTAAACCTAACTTTTAGTAACTACGAAATCTACAATACAAATTTCTAATACTCACTAAAAGACCCATTTATTCCTAAAATCAATAGTCAAACACCTCTATATGAACTGAACAAGAAAGAAACAACCATAAGATCTAAGATGTTGAAATCTATTCCACATTTTCCAAATCAAAGTCACATTCAAATAATTATCACCTTCCATTCCAACAAATAATAGACCTTCGAGATTCCTCAACACTTCACAAAATTCCTCCAATAAAATTCTTACTTATGGAGGAAGATGGGCACGATGACAATAACTACAAAACGAGATAGGGTATTTTGGGGCAAATGAGATATTTATCTTTTTTTAATATTTATTAATATTGTAGGTCAGGTCAATTTTTCCCTTATTGACTAAACCTAACCTGCTCAACCAAAATAGTTGTCCAAACCTATTACCAAAAAAGGTCAAGTCACTCCTGAGTTTAGGTCAACCCACCCTAAATTGCCCCCCTAGTCAATAACATGCTGAGAAAACTCCCCTGTAATGAATTTTGGTATCAATTTAAGGTCAATAACATGTTAAGTAGACTCCTTAGTCTGAAGGTGCTTATCAATTTATTGTCAATAACTTGCTTAGTAGATTTCTTAGTAATGAGGTGAGGATCTATTTATCGTCAATAACATACTAAATTGTCTCCTTATTAATGAGATGATGATCTATTTATTGTCAATAACATATTGAGTAGAATCCCTAGTAATGAGGTGGGGATCTATTTGGCTTGAATAACACACTAAGTAAACTTCCAAGTAATGAGGTGGCGATCTATTTATCCCCAATAACATGCTGAGTAAACTCCGTAATAATAATGTGGGGATCTATTTATCGTCAATTGCATGCTGAGTAGAGTCCTTAGTAATGAGATGGGGATCTATTTATCATAAATAACACACAAAGTCAAATCCCAATTAATGAGGTGGGGGTCTATCTATCCTCAATAACATGTTGAGAAGACTCCCTAGGCTTGATGTGAGGATCACTTTATTGTTAATAACATGTTGAGTGAGCTCCCTAGTAATGAGGCAAGGATTTACTTATTGTCAATAACAATTTGAATCAATTCCTTGGTAATAACGTGGGGATCTATTTATTGTCAATAACATGTTGAGTAGACTCCCTAGTCTTGAGGTAGTGATCTATTTATTGTCAATAACATGTTGAATAAACTCATTAGTCTTGAGGTTAGAAGCTATTTATCATCAAAACATGTTGAGTAACTCCCTAGTCTTGAGGTGGGGATCTATTTATGGTTAACAACATGCTGAGTAACCTCCCTAGTCTTGATATTGGAATCTATTTATTGTCAATAACAAGTTGAATAGACTCCCTATTAATGATGTAGGGATCTATTTACAATCAATAGTATGCTTAATTGACTCTCTAGTAATGATATGGGGATCTATTTATTATTAATAATATTGCTAATTAATCTCACAAGTAGTGAAGTAAAAATCTATTTATCGTCAATGACATGTTGAGTAAACTCCCTAGTAATGAGGTGGGGATCTATTTATTGTTCATTATATGCTAAGTAAACTCCCTAGTAATGAGGTGGGGATCTAGTTATCATTAATAACATGTTGAGTAAATACCCTAGTAATAAGTTGGGTATTTATTTATTGTTAATAACATGCTAAGTAGGCTCACTATTCTTGAGGTGGGGATCTATTTATTTTCAATAACTTGTCAAGTTGACTCCTTAGTAACAAGGTAGGCATTTACTTATTCTCAATTACATGTTGAGTAAACCTCCTAGTAATGAGGTGGGAGTCTATTTATCATCAATTACAAGCTTAGAAGGCTCTGTAATAATAAGGTGGGCATTTGTTATGGACAATAACATGCTAAGTAGACTCCCTAATAGTGAGGTGGGAATTTATTTATTCTTAATAACTTGCTGAGTAAACTCTCTTGTAACAAGGCAGGAATTTGTTTATTGTCAATAAATGTTGAGTAGACTTACTAGCCTTGATGTGGAGAATTATCTATTGTCAATAACATACTGAGTACACTTCCTAGTAATGAGTTGAGGATCTATTTGTTATCAATAACATGCCAAGTTGACTCCTTAATAATGAGGTGGGGTTCTATTTTTTGTCGATAACATGCTAAGTATACTCCCTAGTATTAAGATGGTGATTTATTTATGATCAGTGACAAGATGAGTAAACTCCCTAGTCTTGAGGTGGAAATCTTTTTATTGTCAATAATAGGTTGAGTAGACTCCCAAGTAATGGATAAAGATGTATTTATTGTTAAGAATATGTTTAGTAGACTCCCTAGTAATGAGGTGGGGACCTATTTATCATGAATAACATGTTGAGTAAACTCACAAACAATGAAGTGAGAGTTATTTATTTTTAGTAATATGCTAAGTGGAGTCCCGAGTAATGAGATGGGGATCTATTTATTATTGATAACATGTTAAGTAGACTCCTTCGTAATGAGATAGGGATCTATTTATCATCAATAACATACCAAGTAAACTCTATGTTAATAAAGTGGGTATCTATTTATGGCCAATAACATGCTAAGTAGACTCACTAGTCTTGAAGTGAAGATCTATTTATTGTCAATAACATGTCGGGTAGACAAACTAGTATTGAGGTGGGGATCTATTTGTCTTCAATAAGATACTGAGTAAACTGCTTGGTAACAAGGTGGGAATTTATTTATGGTCAATGATATGCCAAGTAGCTCACTAGTGTTCTATATTCACTTAGTTTTGATGATAACAAAACTTGACTAATAGAGCTAATGAAAGTTTGCCAAGATTTTATATTACAGAAATAGCTTCAAAAGAGAAGTTCGAAGGAAATTTAGAATTCACAAAGCAAGTTTAGAAGAAATGTTCAAATCTTCAGAAGGAACGCATAGAAGATGTGAAGATTTCAAAAGCTGCAAGATACATTTCAAAGGATGTTCAAAGTTGCTTCAGATATTTAGAAGAAGGAGAAGGTTCAAAGAGTAACTTTAGAGTTGCTTCAGAAGAGAAGATAGAAGCTTTAGAGGTCCTTTAGAGTTGCTTCAAATTTTAGAATGATTAATTTGGACTTAGTTCAGAAACTTCAGAAGTGCTTCAGTGTTGCTTTAGATGATCTTTAGAGGAGGAGAAGTAACTGTTGAGTGATACACGACCTTTAGAAGCTCTAAAGTGTAACTTCAGTTACTCTAAAGCACGTTTATAAGGCATTATAAAAGTCATCTATACACATGAGAGCCAAATCAAAACATAGAAAAGCTCCAAAGAAGTGTGGAACAAAGTTTCAAAAATTGAAGAACTCTCTACAATCTAAAGTCACCAATTAAGAATATCTGAAAACCAAAAATTGAGGATACGAGCTTCAAAGGTGAAGATCTAAGAACATATAGAAGTGGTCAAATAATCTAGAAGCTAAATTTGATAGCTTCAGAACAACTTTAGAGTATGTTCAGAAGAAGAATTCCAAGTTCTAGAAGGATTTTAGATGCAAGTGAAACAAGTTAAGATCATGTGAAGTCTTCAAAAGATCTTTAAAACATGTCTTGAGGTGCTTTAAGGGATAAATACTAGCCGTTGGTATGTTAACGCCCAGAAGAAACAATCTGAGTGTGAAAGACTAACTCTGGAATTTAAATTTAGAGGCTTTGAAGAAAGAAGGTGTTGCATTGAATGAAAAATAACGTTCAGAAATTCTGAAGTCAACATCAGATGTTTTGAAGCACGAAGATGCAACGTTAAAGGAAACAAGATGCTTCAGACATTCTGAAATTTAACTTCAGAAATTCCAAAGCACGCTTATGAGGCACTACAAAAGAGGTCAGTTCAAAATGTTCTGAAGGAGCCCAATATTGCAAAGTTCTAACCTTCAGACATTTTGAAATTTAACTTTAGACGTTCTGAAGGAGTGCTACTCTAAAGAATCATGGTGAAACACTTTATTGCCAAATCATGATATTCAGAAGCCCTAAAGTTATAACTTCAGAGGTTCTAAAATGCTTGCAGGACAATTATTTTTAAGGATGCTAAGTCACAACGTTTAGAAGCTCTGAAGTTATAATTTTAGAGACTTTGAGACACCATCTGCTCATTCCTTCATGGTTGAGTCCCAAACCTCCATTACTGAGTCATGAACTTCAGAGAATGGGGAACTCAATGGTCAGAAATTCAAATGTTCTCTTGCATTAAATGAAGAACACCTACCCCCAATGGCTAGAATTTGAATCCAACTATAAACGGAGTAAATCTGGGTCATTCAAGCTACTATTACAAGCATTAATTGAGTTGTCATCTTCATTTACTCAAAGCCTTAAAGTCTCAAACCTTTAGTTATTCTTTAAAGGCTCTCAACCACTTTCTGAGAAGCCACTCTCACTGCATTCAAAGTTGTTTTCAAAGAAACACTTCATATAAGTATAAAATTATTCTTTTATTATTTTTTTATTACCATGAGTTGGTGTTGGAGGCCAAAAGAGCAACATTGATTGTTGTAATGTGTATTATAGTCAATTTGCTAACTTGTATTCGTTGGGTTTAGGTGTATAGTTTTAATGACAATAAAACTTGGTTACTTAAATTAAACTAATGGTATGTTGCTAAGATTTTATTGTTTAGAAGAAGCTTTAGAGTGTAGGGTAGTTTTAGAATAGACATTCAGATGGAAGAAGAAGTTCCAGATGAAGCTTCAGAAGTTCAAAGACAACTTTAAAATAAGCATCCAAACTTTCAAAGTGAACTTGCAAAAGTTATTTTAGAAGTAACAAGATACATTTCAGAGAGTAATCCAGAAGAAGAAAAGGATTCAAACTCTAGAGGATGTTGGAAGATTTAGAACATAAATTTCAAGGTTTTAGGGGGATCTTTTAGAGCTTTAAAACTTTAGAATTTACATCCAGGGATTCTAGAGGAAGTTGTAGAGGGATGCATTCAGATTCAGAACAAGTTTCAAAGTTTCAGAAGAATGCATTCTAGGTTTCAAAGGAAGCCTTAAGTTTAAGAGGATCTTTAGAGGTGCATTAGAAGAAAAAAAATGAAGCTTTAGAGGTGAAGAAATAGCTATTTGGGAATCCAATGTTCAGAGGAAGTTCAAATCATCTAAAACCAACTTTAAATGATCTGAAATACAGTGCTGGAGCAAAATTAAGTTCTTCATAACAAACTCAAAAGGAGTGGGGAGCTTTAGAGGATGAACAAAAGAGAAAAAAGAGTAGTCATGGATGACAGCGTTGAAAGGAGCTTCAAAGAATTTGAAACCAACTTCAAATGATCTGAAGAGTAATGCAGAATAAAGTTTAGAACATGGCAAACTTTTGACGGTCTGAAAGGGACTTTAGATGATTTGAAATATATTGATAAAATGAAGTCAATGTTTAGAAGCTCTAAAGAGCATCTTTAGAGACTTTGAAGCATGGTGCAGCAAAGAGTCATCATCTTCAGAAGTGTTTTAGTGGAGTAGAAGTGCTTTAGAGTTTAGAAGGATTAATCTAGACTTAATTTAGAAACTTCAAAAGTGTTTCGGTGGAGTAGAAGTGCTTTAGAGTTTAGAAGGATTAATCTAGACTTAGTAAGAAACTTCAAAACTATTTCAAAGGTGTTTTAGATGACCTTCAAAGGAGAAAAAGAAGCAACTTGGAATATTGGTGTCGAAAAGAACTTCAAACCATCTAAAACTATCTTTAGATAATTGGAAGAGCAATGCAGCAATGAAAGGGAGCTTCAGAAGCTCAAAAACCTAGTGTAGACATTCTGAAATCTATATTCAAAAGCTCTGAAGAATGCTTAAGAGGCACTACAAGAGACATCAGCTTGAAATGATTAGGAGGAGTTTAATATTACAAAACCCCAACTATCAAAGGTTCTAAAATTTTAGTTCATAAGCTTTGAAGTGATGACGACTTCAAGCACTTAAGACATTTCTGAAGAATAGAAGAAGTGCCACATTGCGAAGGTGGAGTTGACCTTCAGAAGCTCTGAAGTTTTACTTTTGAGGCTTTGAACTCACGGTGATTCATAAACGGTTAAAAATTTAAATATTCTTCAGCATTAAATGCACGTCACCTACCTCTAATGGCTAAAATTTGAATGCTACTATAAAGGGAGTAAATTTGTGATGTTCAAAGAGGTTGTTGCAGTAACTGTTTGAGCTTTCATCTTCAAGAAACTTTTGCAACCCAAAAAGGTCAAGCACGTAACCATCCTAACAATCATTCAAGAGCTTTCAACTTTAGAATATTTACTCACGGCCTTCTTCTACAACACAAAGGGAAGATCTTTTGCACCATAAAGAGCAAAAGATCAAGTCTTCCCCTGCACTCACCAAGAAGCACTACAAGGTGTAATATTTTCTCTTCATTTTTTTGTTGTATATTCCTTGAGTTGGTAAAGGAGACCAATCTCAAGAAGAACAAGTTTGTTTGTTGGAGTATGTCTCACAAACCACTTGTTGATTTGCATACGCCCCCTAGAGCTAGAATCTAGAAGAGTGCAAAGGCACTAAGGTTTATGCCCCTTTGAGCTAAAATCAAGAAAAGCAAGTTGATTGTTAGAGTGTGTCTTATAATAAATTGCTAAAATATTTATGCCTCCTAGAGCTGGAATCTAGAAAAGTTCTAAGTGCACTGTTTATATTCCATTATATGAGATAGTGGAAACCAAGGCATAAAGGGTGTGTTCTTGGAAGAGTGAAGTAGAGAGGTTAGCCCAAACCATTATAAATTATGTGTGCTATTTGTGATTGATTTATTTACTTGTAATTTACTACTTTATTATTTATCTCATTACAAATTACACAAAAGCACAAAAAGAGGGAATTTGGTTAAACAGGGGTTTAGTAAGAATTTTTATAAACCCAATTCACCTCTCTCCTCTTGGGTCAAGCCAAGCCTTTAAGACCTAACAGTATTCACACCCCCTTGAGCTAGAATCAAGAGTGTAGTTGCACTAAGTTGTAATCCCTACTGAGTTAGTGGTGTTGGGTCCCATTGTATGGCTTAACCCAAGAGGGGAGGGGTGAATTGGGTATATAAAAATTCATTGCTTAATCCCTATTGAAACATTTTTCTCTTTTCATGATTGTTTATGGTGCATTGTAAGATAAATAATAAAATAGTAAAGTGCATAAAAGATGTAGCAAATAAATAAACACACATATAGACGACACAATTTTTATAGTGGTTTGGGACCCCCGTCCTTACATCCACTCTTTCAAGAGCACACACTCATTATGCCTTGGCTTTCACTATATCTCATATAATAAAAATACAAAAGTAATCATAGCACTCTTCTAGATTCCAGCTTTATGGGACATAAATAGTGTTCCCAACACTTTTCTGGATTCCAGCTCCATGAGGCATAAACATAGTGCTCCTAGCACTCTTCTAGTTTTCACAAGCTCATCAAGAAACTCACTGGTTTTGAATATCACCTACAAACTTATTGGTTTTCCAGAGCTCACCAACAACTCATATAATATGGTTTTCTTGACCTTACCACAAACTCACTAGATTTTCAGTTTAACCAGAAACTTATATACATTTAAGCATAGAGGAAGATTAGATCTTTTATAGCTCTAGTAATACAAAAAGATCTTCCCAAAATGTGAACTCAATGGCCATAAGGATAAGCAGATTTAAGCTCATAAAAAGATAGATAATGATTTAAGCTCTTGGCCATGGGTAGAAAGATTTACATAAGGTTAAGCTCACTTGTAAAGTATTTCTTCACCACCTTGAATCGTTCCACCTTTTTTTCTTCAATAGCTTCTTCGAAATTTTGACCATTGAAGAAGATGGGTTCCATTAAATGTAAAAATGAGAGCGGCAATGAATGAATGAATAAGACCATTGAGATTTATGTCATTGGAGTACATGCCTTTCTGATTTGTCTCGAGTTGTTGCATCACTATTCTTTTTCAGAGAGAAAGATAAGTTGTTGCTGAAATATCTTTTCTTGTTTTGACTTGACTGTTGGTCCCGAAGGTTATGCAAAAACCCAAAAGAGGAGGGGTTAATTGGATACTTAAAAAAATATTGCTTAAACCTTTGGGATTAAACATCCCTCTAGCAATCAATCTAATCACTCAATAAATCAATGCATAAATAAATAAGATATAGGGATTTTTATAGTGGTTTGAGTAAACACTCTACTCTACTCTTCCAAGAACACTCTCTTCTTAGTGTCTTGGCTTCCACTATTTCTAATAGCAAAAATACAATAGTGCCCTCAACACTCTTCTAGATTCCAGCTCTAAGGGGCTTAAATAAATAGCTTTTGTTTGCACTCAGATAGTCACAGCTCTTCTTGAGTCTAGTCTCAACCACTAGCTTAAGGAACTTACAATGAATATCAAAAGTTAAACCATAGATACTTCTCAATAAGCATAAGGGAAGGTTTCTGAAAATTAAATGTAAAAGTAAATGATCTTCCCGAAAGATGGTTGGGAGCCTTTAAATAAAAATGAGGAAGGTTTGAATACAAGGCTCATGGCTCATGAAAGATAGCAAAATGTTTAGGCTCAAATCAGTAACAACTCTCAAGAGGATATTAAATATTTCTCTTCAATTCTTGGTTGTTCTTCTTATTCCAGCGAGACTTCATTTATAACTACTTTGAATTCCAGCCATGGGTGGTAGGTGAACTCCATTAATGATATAAGACCTTTTTGATTAGCACATTTGAATTCTCTAACTTCTGCTTAATCCTCGTTTGCTGAAATGTCTGTATTGCTGACCTTGAAGAAGATGATTATCAAATTCTTAGTAAGCATTGGTTGAAGAGTTGCTGCAATGGCTAATGCTTGCATCAATATAGAAAGGGCATCATTAATGTTGGACGAAGACCAATAACCTAGCTTGTCCTTTGCTCATCTTTACTTATGACAGACAAAGTATCTATCCAGTTGTTCATTAGACAAAATCTCTTCATCATCTAGTTTATCCATAGTAAGTAGCAGGCAAATCCAATTATTGCAGACAAATACTTTTCTTAGTACTTCATCTATTGGTTTGTCCATTCCACATAACAGACAGATTGTGAAGTCATAAATGAATCATCTTTCTAGTACTTCGTCTGATGGGTTGCCTGATGTAAATAACAGACAGACTCATTGGAGAGCAAACAAATATTCTTCAATACTTCATCTGTTGGATTGTCCGTTATAAGTAGCAGACGAATCATTGAGGCATAGACAAATTATCCTTTTCTTTGTTGGATTGTCTATTACAGAGAGTAGACGAGTTTAGATGCATAGACAAACACCATCGCTTTGCTAGACAAACTTCACTGCTCTGCCAGCGGACCTTCACTTCTCCACCTTTGTCTATTTTTAACCAATGATCATTGGCTTGACTATGGCTCACTTATGATAGATGAAGTCTATTGTATGCATGTTACTTTGCATTTGTCAGATATAATCTCCACCTTGATAGACGAATGGAAACTCAGTTGAATCCTTTTCATTTAAGCTTTGTCTATAGCAGTACTTCATCTTTTTCTTTTACACTAGCTCAAGTCTCTTCAATCAAATAGATTTTTGGCTTGGAATGTCTTCTCTATGTTCATTTTTTGTAAGGCCTGCAACTTGATTTTGCACGCTAAAATTCTGGCAACAACCATTAGTACATAATCTTTAATCAAGTTTTTTTTATCATCAAAACCATGCCCTAACATTCTCCCCTTTTTTAATGATGACCAAACTTGATTAAAAATTATCTCAAAAAAGATAGTCTCCCCCTGAATATATGCAGTCTTATAAAAATATTTGCAATGTTTAATCATTCCTCAAGTTGCCATTTTCTGATATTTTCCTTGATTAGTTTTATATGTATTCTCCCCTTGATTATATAAAAATTACGCATTTTTGTATTCCCCTTTGAGATAATTTGCAGATTCTTTCTTCCCCTTTTTGTCATAAGCAAAAAGAAACATTCTACTCCCAGTAAGTATTGGCTAAATAGAAATAAATAAACAAATAAACATGTTATTTTATTTCATTTCAATGTAAATAAAGCTACAAATAAGGTTGGCCTAAATACAAGCATTTTAAGTTTGGGGGGATGGTGCAAGAGATTGTGGTGGAGCCCGAAGGAGGGGCCTCCACACAGTGGGGGCATGTGCATCCAAAACTTGGAAAGGTTTCTTCAAGTGTGAGAAACCAAGGTTTTGGATGGTGGATGGGAAGATGAGGGGTTGGCAATGGACGTAATATACTTGTTATTTCTATTTCCCTCCTCTTCAAATGCCCCAGAAGATGGTAATATGTGAATCAAAGCTATCTAATAATGATGAGATTGAAGAATAATGTCTACGAAGCCAAAGTTTGAAGAGAAATACTTCTAAAAATAGATAAAAGATAAGTGTAGACAGAAGCATTATCGTTCCACCGAAGAGAGCCACTAAAGAAGCAATGGTTGATTCTTCAGTCCCATCACGCGCTTGTCTTCCTACTATGTTTGCTTTTGAAGTGTTCTTCTCTGAGTAGCTTCATCTTGATGGTGCAGAGAAGGATTGCGAGTCAAGGGTTAAAATAGACTGAATGTGGGGGCTATACAAAGTAGTTGATATGATATTTTAGAAAGAGAGAATAACTCATGCTAAAAAATAGAGTCTGATGTGATAATGATAGCTATAAATTGATTTTGGCAAGTAAACAAGGTGTACTCAACCTCGAAAACCATGACCCAAACACAGTGCAAGTAGGGCAGTGTAAAGAAGTAGTGTACTTCATCTGAGACGAAGTCTAGGCTTATGAAAAACATTGCATACTTCTCTAATATTGCAGAAGGTTTCTAGAGGTAGTGGCTTAGTAACAATATCAATAAGTTGAGCATTTGTAAGCACATATTTTAGACATATGTCATGTTTTTCTACATAATCTCTAATAAAATAGTGCCTAATTTCTGTATGCTTGGTTCTAGAATGTAGAACAAGGTTCTTTGTCAAGCATGTGGCACTAGTACTATCACATTTGATGGGTATGTTTCTATAGCTTAGTCTATAGTTAAGAAGTTGTTGTTTCATCCATAGCAATTGAGCGCAATAACTTCCAGTTGTTATATATTTTGCTTCTGCTTTAGAGAGAGCAACACTAGTTTGTTTCCTAGAGAACTACAATACTAGATTATTTCTTAGGAATTGACAGGTTATACTAGTACTTCTTCTATCAACTTTGTATACCCCAAAGTCAGCATCTGAATATCTAATGAGTTCAAAACTAGTTCCCTCGGGATAGTAAAGTCCAAGTTTTAATGTGTCAACCAAATACTTAAAAATTTTATTTACAATAGCAAGATGAGACTCTTTAGGACTGGACTGAAATCTAGCACGTAAGCATACACTAAAGAAAATACCTGGTCTAGATGCAGTAAGATAAAGAAGTGATCCAATCACACTTCGATATTATGTTTGATTTGGGAGTTTACCCTTTTCGTCCTTATCTGGCCTTGTTGATGTGATCATTAAAGTGCTTGCTGTCTTAATTTCTTCCATTTTGAACTTCTTCAGCATCTCTCTAGTATATTTGGATTGGCAAATATAGTTTTCATCATCTCTTTGCTTGATTTGTAATCCAAGAAAGTAGTTCAATTCTCCATCATTCATTTCGAATTCAACCAGCATCATCTTTGAGAAGTCTAAACAGAGATCCTCATTAGTAGCTCTGAATATAATGTCGTTCACATAAATTTGAACTATTAAGATATCCTTGTCAATATTTTTGATAAACAAAATAGCATTAACTTTTCCCCTCTTTAACTTATGATCACTTAAGACTTTGCTCAACCTTTCACACTATGCTCTTGGAGCTTGTCTCAAACCATATAATGCTTTGCTAAGCTTATAAACATGATCTGGTTGATCATCATTTTCAAAACTAGAGGGTTGCTTTACATATACTTCGTCACTTAAATATCCATTTAGAAATACACACTTTACATTCATCTAAAATAATTTAAAGTTCTTATAAGATGCCAAAGCAAGTAGCATTCTAATGGCTTTTAATCTAGCTACATGGGCATATGATACTTTATTGTCAATTCCCTCTTCTTAGGAGTAGCCCTTAGTAACTAGTCGTACCTTGTTTCTTATAACTAATACACTCTCATCCAGTTTGTTTCTGAATACCCATTTAGTTCCAATTACATCAACGTTATTTGGTTTTGGAATTAACTCCCATACTTTATTCCTTTCAAACTGTTTAAGCTCTTCTTACATAGCAATAATCCAATTCTCTTAATTTAAGTCTTGATCAATGCAAGTTGGCTCAATTGTAGAGATGAAAGCATAATGATCATAGACGTTTTGCATTAACCTTCTTATTTTGATACCATCATAGACATTAATAAATCTCAAATTAGTAGGAGATTGATACAGAACATTACCTGTATTTACCTCCTCCTCATTTTTCTGAACTTTGCATGTCTTCATAATTTGTGTCATCTTCTTGATCCTTCAGTTTGAGCTTCTTTATATTTGTTGCAGCCTCATCCACATCACTATCACACTCGTTTCTCGGGATTACATTTGCTTCATCAAATTTAATGTATATAGACTCTTCTACTGCCTATGTTCTATTAATATATACTTTAAATGCTCTATTATTAGAAGAGTAACCGAGAAAAATAGTTTCATCACTTTTTGGATCAAACTTTCCAAGGTTATGTTACCCATTATTTAGTACATAGCATGAGCATCCAAAGAAATGAAAATATGAGATGTTTGGTTTCCTTTCTTTCCAAAGCTCATATGGGGCTCTCTTTAAGATTGCTCTTATGGTAACCCTACTTAGTATATGGTAGCTACTTCTCCCCAGAATCTTTTGGACAACTTACTTTCATTCGACATGGTCCTTGTCATTTCCTGAATTGTCCAATTCTTTCTTTCCACAACTCTATTTTGTTGAGGAGTTCTGGGGGATGAGAAACTATGGTGAATTCCTTTTTCATCACAAAAGTCAATGAATTTTCTATTTTCAAATTCACCACCATGATCACTATGAATAGACACAATTGACATGTGTTTCTCATTTTGAATTAGCTGTGAAAATGTATAAAATATTGAAAATGCTTTGTCCTTGCTAGTCAAGAGAATCATCCATGTAAATCTAGAGTAGTCATCCACTATCACATATACATATCTTTTTCCTCTAAGGGTGACAACATTTGATAGTCCAAATAGATCCATATGTAATAGTTCCAAAGGTCTAGATGTAGATACCTTGTTTTTAGGAAAGAAGGATACTTTGGTCCATTTTGACAATTAATAGGATTTGCATATTTAATTTTTGTCATAGTTTAGTTCGGTAGACCAATCACAAGACCCTTTTTCCGTAATGATCTGATATTTGATATATTGATATGTCTCATCCTTTTATGCCATACTTATGGATCATCTTTGAATGCAATTAAACATTTTCCAATAATATCATCTAGTTTTACTAGATAAATATTTTCATACCCTTTTCCACTGAACAATAGATCATTGTTTATACTGAATACATTATATGCAGATGGTTTAAACATAACTTTGTGACCCTTGTCACATAATTGACTAATACTTAGTAAATTATGCTTGAGTCCTACATATAACATATTCTCTATATATGCATTAAATAAACCATAAATTTTACTTGTCCCTTTGATGAGGCCTTTGTCATTATTGCCGAATGTAGCTATTCCTCCATTTATTGGTTTCAGTGCTTTGAACAACTTATTATTCTCAGTCATATGTTTTGAGTAGCCACTATCCATGAACTAGGCATTGCTAGATGTAGCTTTGAGACTTACCTGCATTGAAAGCAAGTTTTCTTCTTACCTCTTTGGTACCCAAGTATTGGGTCCAATGGTGTTAGTGGAATTGTGTATGCTAAAATTTTGTGCATAATCCTTGGGTTTCCATCTCATCTTTGCGCCTTTGTTTGCATCTTGTTGGCATAGCAATCATATGCTTTATTTCCAATTTTGTTGCAAAAATAACAAGTATTTGGAACTTTGCTTGGTGCATTATATTTCATTGGTTTTTTTACCCTAGGATAACCTATGAACCATCTAATATTTGGACAATTTTTTCTTTCCTCTGTGAGGTTCACTCCCTTGGACCACCTAGGAAATTTTTATGAATTTTCATCATCTGACTGTGTTGATCCCATGTAGATGAATAGTTCAAGAGGGGAGGGGTGAATTGAGCAAATAAAAATTATGGCCAAATAAAACTTGATGAGCCAAGAGGAAGTAATGATGTAGTATATATGTAATTCCATGTTTGATTGTATGACTACTTCACTTTCTAAGTTCAACTTCTGTTAGTCATTCCTATATCAAACACGTTGTAGTGTGTGTGTGTGTGTGTGTGTGTGTGTGTGTGATAATGTAAGTGATAGCATTATGCTTAATGAAGTAATCAAGGATATAAAGTAATTTTTCAAGCAACTAATGAAAACAGTGAAGTGCATGAAAGATAAAACAAGCAAGTAAACACACAAGACAACATAATTTTTATAATGGTTTGACAACCCCGTCCCTACATCCACTCTTCCAAGGGTACTAACTTATTGTGCCTTGGATTCCATTATATCCCATATAATGGAAGTACACTAGTGTTCTCGACACTCTTCTAGATTCTAGCTCTAGAGGGCGTAAATAGGTATCCTCGACACTTTTTTGGATGCTAACTCTAGGGGTCGTAAACAAGTGTCCCTAACACTCTTTTGGATTCCAGCTCTAGGGGGCATAAACTAGTATCCCCGATACTCTTCTGGTTTTACGAGCTCACTAGGAAATTAACTAGTTTTAAAGATCACCAGCAAAGTTGTTGGTTTTCTAGAGCTCACCAATAACTCATAATGTGGTTTTCTTGAGTTCACTACTAACTCACATAGCTAATTTAATAGCACTCTTTTTGCATATTACATTACCTCTTTTTTTAGGTTGATTTGTACAAAGATTAAGATCATATATAAAATAATATCTCATTGAAGCTCATTAGATATCAATGCTCCAGGTACTTGATTATGATAGAACATTTAGGCTCATTGTCTATCAGCGCAATGTAGATTGATTATCTAAGAGGAAGCATAGTCTGATCAAGAAAGGTGTTACTCTTTTGTGCTCTGTTCTTATTTTTATCTTAGCTTCCTCAACCTTCTTTATTGACACTACATGATCTTTATATTACTTTAAAAACTTCTACCCATTGGAGGTAGTTGGCTTTCTTTTAATTTTGAAGACCGTTCTGATTTCTTCTATTGAAAAAGTTATCTTCTTAAGAAACTCACTTGTATCTAGAAAGCCTATAGTGTCATTCTTTGAAGAAGGTGCCTTTCCAGTTTTAGCAAATATCGGATGAAGACTTTTCTGGTTGACTGACTCATTCACTAGTTTGGAAAGACTCTCATTAAGCCTAAAGGGATGTAGCCTCTGAATATTGCAATCTTTATTAGAGTATAGACTATTTTCCTTTAAAGTTCTTTCCATATTCAGCTAATCTCAATTTGTCCTGTTTTCTTTATAAAATTTGCTTCGAATGAGATTATGATCGAAGGGTGTAGTCAGTGATGTCTGGCACAGAAGGCTTTCACTCTTCATGATATATCATATTTTATCTAAGAACTTTGTCAAATCATGTCTTGAATTTGTCTCTTGTAAGTAATAGATAAAGTAACTCTGAGTAGATCCACATGATAGACCACTTCATCATTGTTAGAGACCATTGTATCAATTTACTTCATCTTCTAGTTTATCTATTATAAGTAACAGCAAAATTGTAGAAGCACAGATAAAGTTTCTCTTCTATATTATTCATCAGACGATGTTCTCTTGATGAACGAATTTTCCTTCATAGGTGGCTTTGTCTGTTAATTTGTCTATTACAAGTGGCAAACGATCTTTGTAGCACGGACAAAGCATCTTCACAGCCAATGAAGTATCCTTCACCAGACAAAGTCTTCTTCTTATTAGCCAAAGTACCTTTGTCTGTTGTAAGTCATAGACGATTCTTCTTGACAGACAAAGCTTCTTCCCTGATAAACAAAATGTACTTTGTCTTTTGTTTGTCTATTAAGATTAGCAAATGAAGTTTCAACCCACTGATAAAGTCTTTGAAATGATTCGTCTATTGGTTTGTCTATTGTGTGACAGAAAAAGTTATGGCAAGCAGATAAATTCTTCTTCTAATCAGTCATATGATGGTTGTCTATTAAGTTATAGATGACTCGTTGAGGCATGGATGACTTGCTTCTTTAAAGGTTGTCTGATGGATTTGTCTATTACTAGTGGCAGACAACTCTTGTAGGTAAAGATGACAGACAAAGTTTTCTTCTTTAGTTGTTGTGCCACTTCTTCTTTATCTTTTATATTTTCATAGATTGCAGACAGGTTGTAAGGCCCTGGAAAATTTTACAAATGTAAATTTTTGTTATTGTAAAGTTTTGCTAATTTTGCCGGGTCGATAG
>JAYJMB010073461.1:4686-23453 GCA_036873735.1 Pouteria campechiana | reverse complement strand
TATATATATATATATACATACAGAGGGTTATAATCTTATACATGCATGTGAGACTGTTCCTAAAATCATATATATATTTTTATAGACTCGAAAATCAATGAATGATTAACCTATAAATTAATTTTTATGATTTTTGAATTTTTAGAAATATTTTTTTGAATTTTTAATTTTTAGGAGTATTTTTGAGATTTTAAAATAATTTTCTTATAATTTCTTAACGCATATTTTTCTAATAAAAATAATTTTCAGTGACATAACGAGGGCTAAATTTCTTCAATCATTTAGTCAGGCCTAAACTTTCGTGGCCTAAAATAGCTGTGCTCCACCAATGGACTCGTTACGTAGGCTTCGAGACATTCAATCCAAAACATTAACACGGTGGTGAGCCGCACTTTGCGCTTCTAGAAAGTGCGCTGAAAATCGGCAATTGCTGTTGTCAGAGAAAGGTCATCATGACATATACGCCCACCGACTCTACCCATGTCTAGGCCACAGAGACGTGAGACTTACAAAAGAGGGCATGTGTCCACCTCTTTCACTTTAAACTACTATCGGAAAATTAATAATTAGGCACGCAACAATTACTCAAATTTATTGCAAGCGGTGATACTCTGCCTACTCTCACCCGCCTGCCTGTGTTTTGTCTCGGGGATTATGCGACTATTTAGCAATATATTAACCAATAATAATTACTTTCACTCCTTTTCTTTTACCTTTCCTAAGTAAGCATCAGATGCAACCCTTGAGATATGATAAGATTTAAATAAGTGTCAATCAAAATGGTTTTTCATTATTTGAACAAATAAATGACACTAAATGGGTAAAAGAAGCAATACTGGGACTGACAGAAACACAGCCCCGTGGAGAGAATAATAGCAAAAGTACCACTGCTGGGTTAATTAAATATGCTAGGAAAGCATCTCCAACATAACCTTCCTCTGCCGTGGTAATCACCTACAATTATTTCTGAGGGCTATTTTCCCCGTAGAAATCATTGCATTCTCGGCTCCGAGCCTGGTGCCACACGCCTACTTTGGGAGGGTTTGTGTGAACAATGCAGCAAGCCAACAGGGGTTTTCTGTAAGCGTTTTTGGATGTTCGGACTTCAAATTTTGCTGTTGTATACTTTTTTATCATTTAAATTTTAACTTTTCATGAAATAGATCAATGTTTTGACATAAATTACATGGGAGGTCTCTCCTGTTACAGAACGATCTGATGTTATTTCCAGGTTAAATAACAAAATTGCCTTTTCATTTCCTTGTACATGGTCCATGTTTTTGGTAAGATGAAACTTTTATTCTTGAGACAATCTCATCAGCATAAAAAAATTATTTTCAGAAGTATGAATGCTTGGTTAAGGAAAGAGTTTTAATTGATTTATGTTCATTTTTAAACAATTGTTCAAATTTTATAATTTACAATCTTTTATTATATAATACTTACATTTTAGATAAAAAAAATGATGCCAAAGATGATGATTTATTTAGATGTAAGAGAAAAATCAAAATAAATTCAAAAGTCGTGAATATCATTTAACCATAAAGAGTATTTTTGCCATTTAACCTAATTATAAGCAATTTAGGCAATTTCATGGCAAGAGGCATTTTTCATATAATTTATGTTGAACTTTGAGGTATGTTTAAACCAATACATACCAATGTATTAGGGTGTGTAATCACTACATGCCTCTCATATACATCCTATTATACGCTTTGATCAAATAGGGTATTAGTAAAATACACCCGATATTTTAATTATTATCCTTATTTTTTAATTATTTTTATACTTTTTTAATTCTTTTAATTATCTATCTACTTTCTCTAATACATACTACTTATTATATTATTTATCTTTTTTCCAATATACCCTTCATTACACTTCACACCGTAATTGACACCCAATGCACCCTATCCAAACTTACCCTTAAATTATTTTATGCAAAAATAAAATTTATAAGATAAAAAAATAAAAAGTACAAAATCACAAAACTAGAGACACTACTGTAGAAAAATCCCTACTTTTGATTCCTGAGCATTCATACTCCATCTGTAGCTGTTTATTAGTTCAGGTTCACTCCACATGGGCAGCGTCCAAAGAAACCTCTTTGTGCAGTGGATTTCAATCCTCCAATCAGCGGCAGGCATGTCAAATGAATGCAGAAGATAACTCCTCTGACCTACCATTCGGTTATTCTATATAAGGTTCGGATGCATGCCTTGAACGGCCGGTGGGAATTACTGCACGTGGCATGTTTGCCTTCTCGGGAGCGCTTGTTAGGTGAGATTTGTGGAAAACAGTATATGTCAAATTAAGCATCGGGAAATGAGCTTTTCATGAAATTAATTCCATATTCAGTCTATCAGTACAACTTTTGGCATTTAGAGCTTTGGTAAATTATCAGTTAAATCTGTATTTTTATTGTTTTTGGTTCATCGCTTCCTAGAAGACTCGGTGTCTCTCTTTTCTGTCTCCAGATGCATTGATAGGGGTCAAAACTCATTAAATAGTAACCAGTTCATTCAAGCTGCCTTCACATCTTGGCCTTTTATAAAATTCAAGGACTTGGCACGCACTTATTTCCTATTGGTATTTGGCAGGCAACCGTGGATACATCATATGATAAATGAAGTTGGGTTTACCTCATTTATCAAAGCATTAATGAGGCTTCAAGCATAAAGGCAAAAACAAAGTGACAGTGTAAAAATCATAAAGGATTCTAATCTAAAATCCAAGTGAAGTGCATCAAGGCATTGTTTATTAACAAGAGGAGGAAATCCTTTAACTCTTTTTTCTACCAATTTTTTTCTGGATTTTATCTTTTTTTTTTTCATATTCCACTATTTTCAAGTCTTTTCCTATTCCCAAATACAAAGGTTTTGACATGTCCATGTCTTCTATCTTGGCATCCTCTAGCTTTGTGGTTGTAATAGACTATGAGTAGTAGTTCAACAACTAACAGTCCGCTAATAATCACGCTTCTAACGAACAAAGGAACCATGAAAAGAGAGAGGATGGCTGAGGATAAATAAGTGGAGAAGGATGCATTCAAGCAGGAAGACAGCCAAAAGATTGTATTTTTCTTTTGAGTCTTGTCAGCTTGGGGTGACCAAATGGAAGTGGAGAGGGTGCAGTCGTTGGCTTCAGTTGACTTCCATGAGCTGCCGACACAGTTCATCCGACCAGCCCATGAGCGGCCAGCAAATAGCAAGGCCATCAAAGGAGTGGAAGTGCCTAAGATCTCTCTTTCTCAGCCAGCTGATCTCCTCAAGGAACAGCTCTCGAGTGCTTGCAGGGAATGGGGCTTTTTCGTGCTCACAGACCATGGCATCTCTTCTGACCTCATCCGGCGTATCCAAGACGTTGGGAAGGACTTCTTTGGGCTCCCACAGGAAGAGAAGGAGAAGTATGCCAACAATCCTTCATCAGGGAACATGGAGGGATATGGCACCAAGATGACCAAGAACCTCGATCAGAAGCTGGAGTGGATTGACTACTTTTTCCATCTCATGACCCCTGCTTCCCGAGTCAACTACGATATGTGGCCAAAAAATCCTCCAGCTTACAGGTAACCATTTAAAAAACTCCCAATGCTGTGGAGCTCAATGACACTCATTCGGAAAATTGATCACGAACATGAAGATACTAATACTCTTATGCCCCCTCTCACAGCACTTCGAATTTAGAGCTCGTCTAACCAGTCCATAATTCCATTTGGCTGAAGCCAAAAACCCATCTCAGTTTTCAGTCGCAGCTGTTTTGGAAGCGACCCAGAAAAGGATAAACTGAACAGTAACGTTGGTTTGCAAAATAGCCACCAGTAAGATAGCTATAAACGTTGCAAGCGTAACATTGAGATGATCTTGATGCAGGGAAGTAACGGAGGAATACAGCAAAGAAATAATGAGAGTGGTGGATAAGTTATTGGAGGTGCTTGCTGCAGATCTGGGTCTAGAAGGAACAGCCCTAAAGGCTAGTTTTGGAGGCGACAGGATTGAGCTGGAGATGAAGATAAACTTCTACCCGCCATGCCCACAGCCTGATCTGGCGCTAGGGGTAGAGCCCCACACGGACATGAGCGTGCTCACCTTACTCGTCCAAAACGATGTCCCCGGCCTTGAGTTGTGGCAAGATGGCAACTGGGTCACCGTTGATTACATCGAAGATGCTTTATTTGTCCATGTTGGTGACCAGATGGAGGTGGGGTACTCATCTCCCTTAGACTCGGTTCTCACAATACGATATCGACAGTAACGTGACTGACGACATCATCCTTTCTTTTTCAGGTGCTGAGCAATGGGAGACACAAGAGTATTCTTCACAGGAGCCTGGTGAGCAAGGATCAGCAGAGGATGTCGTGGGCCGTCTTTGCCGCCCCTCCAGGGGATTGTATGATCGGGCCTCTTCCTCAGCTGGTAGATGATAAAAACCCTGCACGGTTCAATGCGAAGACCTACAAGGAATTTCAGTACCGGAAGTTCAATAAGCTCCCGCAGTGATTGCTTCTGGATCAGGCTGGCGTTATGAAGACACTGATTCCGATTAATATCCAAATAACGACTTGATTAGCGTTCTTAATTTATTCAGTGTAATGTTTTTCCACCTCTATGTGAACTTTTTATGTATCCAAGATGCGGGCCGCGTTAGTGCATTTTATGTTCCATTTCTACGGAATATTTGCAGCAAATTAGGAAGCATCACGTTACCAGCAATCACCCCAATAAAGAACGCAGCCAGATTCCCTTAAGTTCATGAGGCGAACAAAGACTCTCTACCTGATCATGCATAGAAAAAAGTGCAGCATAAAGTGAAGAAAGAAAAAGGAAACAATGTCATATCATAAAAGATAATAAAAAAAGTTAGTGGCTAAGACAGATAAATATCAGGTAAATTAGAAGGGGTGAAATAAATATCAATGATTAGATGCTTTTTTTTATTTACTTAACATCATGATTAGCATTTCATAAATTGAGTTGAAATCTAGTTGGGTTCTCAAAGCATCAATCTAACCTTTACCTATTTTAAAATCAAGTTAGGGCAAGATCTAACTTTTTTAACCCACGTGCAGACAATTCCCACCCAACCTCAATCAAATTAAGGTGGGATGGTCTGGTTTAGATTGAACCCAACCCAACTTGCACCCCCGAGTTCCTTCAACTTCCAAACCATGGACTTCCCTAGCTGGGCTCATTTATTGGCTTTAGCGTCCTAACACTTAGTGGGTAGCTAACGTTCCTTCTTTAACCGAATTTAATTCAGGAGGCAAAACCATGGGTGTCAACAGCATATAGAAAGAAAAGGGAGCTTTTTGAAAAGATATTAAAGAAACAGGAAAAATTGACAAAATAGGGTTTTGCTAAAACACGATGAATTGGATCCTCTTGTTGACAACCCGTTGAGTTGGCTCACCAACACCTTAGAACCTTGCTGATAGGGCAATATGAATTATTCCGATCAGTAAGAAGCTAATTGAAAATTAAACAGCATCATGCGTACGCAGTTGCGCACATACGTTTGTGTGTGGCGGCTATTCATGTCCAACGCGATGGAGCTGAAAATGGTTGGACACAGAGGACATGTTAGGTAAATTTCATGAGAATGGAGTATCCACCCTCGGAATCCAAGGAACAAAACTCCATGCTGCAAAGAAAAGAGGTCCCAAAGTCTTATAATTCTCAGAAAATTGCATGTTATAAGGGAAAAAGCACTACTCCATATAGTCCATGCATAGCTAGATCTTATGAAATTCGAGCAAGATTGTGAAGAAGGCATTTCTTATGGCAATTTAGAAGTTCGGATGACTTCATGGTAGGTATCATCTAGCGGATCGTCTCCTAATCCTCATTGCCCATTCTCCCATATCTTCTCTAACTTTCCATGCAGTACTTGCCTTCTCCCAATCCCAAATCTCCTTGTTATCTGAGATTTCACCAATTACTTTCTTGGACTTCCCCCTTTCCTACAAATAAAGAAAGGAAGAAAGAAGAGATGTAAGTTTCACAAAGCAATTCAATATCTCTAGGAAGTTTTTGAAGCTACTGATCTCAGAAACATGCTGAAGCAAAGGTATTTCATCAAAAGATGATAGGATATAAGTGACAATTGTTGGAAGATAATCAACTGAAGCAAGGATATTTGATCTAAAGATGACAGGATATAAGAGAAAATTGTATGTGGGAACCAAGAACAGGGACAAATGATCAAGACCCATGAAGATTCTTCTGTATAAAATAAGTATTCTGTGCAGTTATTATCATCATGCACATAAATAATCAAGCATAACATGAGGCAAAAATGAATACATGAATCCCTCCAGGCTCCAAAGTAATCAACTCTGGAGTCCAAAATCTGAGTAGCCCTAACGGAATAAGAAAGAAATAACTTTGCAAAAACACATTATCCAGTATACCTCCAAAGAAGAGCATGCACTGCATGACAATCCATTTGCATATTTTGGTTCATCAACATGTAGACAAAGAGGTTGGTTCACAACCAACAGCGCTGTCTCAACATCAAGAAAGCCAGCTTCCACCATCCTCCTCAATGCTCTGGCCCGAGAGGTTTTTCCTCTTCAAAGAATCATAAAGTCAGTTTTTCTTTTTACCTTGCTAGAAATATCCACATTACCATAGCAGGTAAAATTTCAACTAAAAAGTACAACCCCATAACACAACAGGCTAAGTGGACAAGGTGGACTTTGTAAAGATGATGACCAATAAAAACAGAACGAACAATAAGATGAAAACAAAAAGTTTTCACCGCTACAACAAACTCAAAAACCTGCTTGGTTCTGCTAAGGGCGATCGGCGCTCAGGTGAAGGTATAATCCCAGCTAGCATTGCAGATTCTGCTAAACTAAGAAGGGAAGGGTGCTTCCCAAAATAAAATGCTGATGCTGCTTCAACTCCGTACAGCCCATGTCCCCAATATATCTGTAGAATCACATTCTCAAGTTACATTTCTTTTAATGATGAATCAGAAACAAGTATGTAAGCATATTTGATTTCATGTTTTCTTTACAACAATTTGCAGAAGACACCAGCAGCCATTTTTCTATGTTAAATAATAACTAGCACGTTTGGTAATAGAAGCTAGGCTCATCAGTTAGCATCGTGAATCAACGTAAGCACCATTAGATAGGCAAGTGCTTAATAGCATATCCAATCAACACAATGACAAAGCAACAATTCAGTAAAAGAATAGAGGTGGAAAAATGAGAAGGAGAAGTATAAACTCCAACCGAGTACCTCTCTGAGGGTAAGAGAATAAGTATCGTGAATCCGTTGAAATCTAACGTAAGCACATTTGGATAGGCAAGTGCTAAACAGCATGTCCAATCAACACATTGACAAATGCCCAAGCAACAATTCAATAAAAAGAATAGAGGTGGAAAAATGAAAAGGAGAAGTATAACTCCAACCAAGTACCTCTCTGAGGGTAAGGGAAAAGGGATCCTTCCCCTGCCTACACCAGTCAAGTCACAATAACTCAAATAGACATGCCTCTCAACTAAAGAAACAAACGAAAAAAGGCCGTTCCTCACTCCTCAACAGAGACACCTAACACCAACCCACTCCACAGCAACTCGTGATAACAAGGTTAATCCATTGAGCATCCTCAAATATAAACTTATAAATAAATCTCCAACCAAGGTTCATATAAAAAAGATGAAGCCACAAGCATGTTCTTCATACCTTGCCCAGATTAAATACTCTACCTTGCTCAGATAGGAACATAATATTCTCCATTTTGACATTTTCCATTCTAATAGAACTGCCAAAACAATTTCTACAGCTTTTCTTGAAAATTTGCGTTCATGTTTCAGGAAGACATTCTTCACAAGCTGTGGAATTAGAAGGGGAGAACAACAATTAGAAACAACTGCGTATGCAGGTCAAAGCCCTAGCTTCCAAAAGATCAAGATAGCACAAAGAAAAGAAGAAAAGAAAAGAAAAAAAAGTTATAGCATTATTAGAAACCAAGCAGGAATGTGATCTCCATGATCAGGACAATGATGACAACAAAAGAGTGGCACTAAAGAAGCTACATAGATGCAGAATTCAGCCAGGCCAAGGTGGGCACATGGGACAGTTTAGCAATTAAAAAATAATTTAGGCCTGGCCCAGCATATTCAACAAGCACAATCCCTATTTGTACTAAATTCATCTGCAGTTGGGGCTAGGGGTTCAATCAAAATTGCCGTGAAACAAAGGCAGGTCTCCTTGTTAATCATCAATATTAAAAAAGTCATGAATGTTCAACATGCAACCATGTGGGGCAAACCATTAATGTGGGATCCAAACTGTAATCCTGTCTTCCCTTTCATGCTTAGTTTTAATCGAGATAAGAATCCTTGTCCAAACCTTGGATGAGATAAACTAAAGAGAAAACTGCATAATTACGCACGAAACCAATACAGTAACATTTGACCACAGAGATTCAGTATGGCTGGAAATTTGTTCTGTCCACCCATCTTAGCAAAATGGACGGCTTAGATGTTTTAAGCAAAATGCATAGCATAGACGTTTTATGCTTAGAATGCACACACATGTCATGCTAGGCGCCATGCGGATCAAACATATGTACAACTTATCATTGATTGGGAACATAAAGATTCAGTCAAATTGATCAATACTTTAGACAGAATACATTCAATCATAATGAAATTGACTATGAAACATATGTCAAAATCTAAACAGACAAAGTGAGAAAGCTGACCTGCTGAGTGATAGTACTGCCGCCGCCTCCATCCGGATAGAGTAAGATTGCCCTCAATATCCCAACAAAATCGATTCCGCAGTGCGAGAAGAAGCGACGGTCTTCGCAAGCTACGACCGCTTGCCAGACATGAGAAGGGAGGTGGGCTCCAGCGGCCTCCGCCTCTTCCGAGAAAGTAAGGAGGCGGCGCCAGCGCAGGGGGAGATCGTGAGGGAGGAGGCAGAGAAAGAGAATGGCAGCTGAGAAGATGAGAGAGGGAAGGATGATCTGGAAAGGGGCAAGGAAAGGGTTTTGGCTGGCGGACTTTGAGGAGCATTTTGGCGGGCTTTGAGCTGTGGTTCGGAGGAATCGGAGACCGGGGAGGAGAGGAAATGGAGTTTTGATGGATACAGAGAGATGTCTGATGGATGGTACAGAAGAATGGATGCCGCAAACGACCAGATTCTGTTTGAAGAGGACCCGTTGATGGGCGGCAATGCAGTCGGACATGGCCCCTCGAATTCGCGGGATCCGAAGAGACAGGATTGTACGCGCACAAGTGATAGCCCGGGGCTGTACTGAAACTTTCAAATACAGCTGCTTGTTTCCTGTCACTTGTTTAACAAGTAATAAATCTGAACCGTATATACGGTCTCCGAGGCTGCGTAGATTGTGTGGAATAAAAATTAGATCCATCGACTATCCGTGACGAGAAATCGTTGCACTGAATGAGACAATCGGATTCCATTGATTATAGTCCCAATTCGGGAGAATGAGGGTAGAATGGAGCGTGCCATGGAGAAAACGAATTCAACCCGTACTCTTTCCGTCGATGCTTGCAAAGTACAAACTTCCGCGGCTGAATTTTTGGGCTACGGAATCTGAGCGGCGATGGGTGCATCTCTTGACTCTTTGTGATGCCGGCGGCCGCTGATCGCTGATGCGCTGTCATACTCAGAAAAAACAGAAATGCGTGGATGTTTAGGTTATTGAAGCAACGATCTCTCCCATTTCGCCGGTAATGTTTAACGGATTACTTAATGTCTGATTGCTAGTGTTTTGCATCAAGCTGTCGACACGGCTGGAAGCAATGGTAATCAAACAGCCGAAAACTTGATTTCATTTAAATGGTTTTTTAATTTAAAGCCAACGTTTTTAGAAATTGCAAAAGATAATAATGGAAATTAGCATTCAAAAAAAACTTTCTAAGTGATCTAACAAATGTTTGTTCATCATTAAAATGATTTGGCACTACAAGTGATATGTATCATGTTATACATAATATACATGTCATCTGAGCTGTTAAATATACATTTAGTAAGATAAATGTGTGATGTTTTTCAGTAAATATTTAATTTTCATTTATTGTGGACAACTAGACATCCGATTTGAATAAATTCCGAGAGTAAAAAATTAGATGCACATTAAATATGTCTGTGCGGTTGGATGAATCCAAAATGGAAGCCACTATTCTCAGCGCCTACGGAGGAATCCGCGGCCATTCTCGCGGACGAAGTAAGCTGACATGGCATTCGTTCATCGGCAGCAACATGTCATTGTGAATTTTGACACGACATCCAAGTAATCCAACAGTCGTCTCCGTCCAACGTGAAACTCTCCTGCAGGATTCATCGCAGGCAACAGCAGGGGTGAGACCGGATTTGAGTCGACGAAGGCCGGGCTTGCGTTGTTGGACCCCAAATCGCTGCACGGGTGCAACTTGAGTTGGTTTAAACTCGCCTGAACCAAATCTAATATTTTTAAGGGTTTAGGTTGATGGTAACATGAACTCAAATTCTAACTTGTGTTAATGGCAATGCAACCTAACCCAAAATCCTGAATTGCATATTATTAATTATAAAAATTAAATATATATTTTTTATTTTTTATAATTTATATTATATTGTTTCTTATTTTTGAAATTTATTTTGTGAAACACAAATTACCTACTAATCTTATATCATTTCTTTTCTAGTACAAACATATTTTTTAGTTAATTTTATCTCACTAGTTTTATCTTCAGCTTGATGTTCTTTTTGAAAATCTCTTTGACTTGATAATTAGGTGTTATATGAACTTATATTTTATTTAGCTTGAATTAATTTTATTTGAATGTCGTTAAATATTAAAAATAAATAATTATTTTTTTACTTGTTCATATAATTTAAATTCAACCCAAACTTAACTTATTAAACTTGAATTAGGATTAAGGTTTTAAAATTAAAATTAAATTAAAATTAAATTAAAATTATAGTTGAAATTTTAAAATTTAAATTAAGGTTAGGACTAAGGTACCACAACCCGATACCGATTAACCCGACTTGCGCCCCAAAATCACTCGCAGCTTGGCTCGGCACGTCTGCTGCTCTCAAAGGATGCGTGTAAAGGGGGCAATCAAATTTACGGACAGACAGACCCTTCTCCCACGCGAAATGTTGAGGTGAAAAGCACGCAAGGAGGAGAAGGTCGCAGGACGGACGCGAGCCACATCCACATCACTGCGCCATCCCTCTTCTCTTCTCTACTCTCCAACCGGCACACACGAATCAACCGCAGATAACCATCAAACATCTGGAAGGTGATCTTTCTGCCCCTCAAAGCATTGCCGGTCTTGCGAAATCTAGGGTTACATTTCCCCGTTTGCTACCTATTCCTCCGTTCATGAGATGGTGGAAAGGAAGAAGAGCCCATGGCATATCCTTCCCGACGAGCTCGTCGAACGCATCCTCGCCTTCCTCCCAGTCTCCGCCGTTCTCCGCTGTCGTGCCGTCTGTAAGCACTGGAACTCTCTCCTCTCCTCTCCTAACTTCATCGCTCTTTGGGCCGCGCTTTCCCCGCGCACCCTCCTCTTTCTCATCTACCACAACGGCCGCTCCGTCGCCGCTTACTTGCCCCGATCCCGTTGTTGGGCAAACCTCCCCCTTTATGACCGCTGCTCCCTGGACCCCACCCAAGTCCTCTTCCTCGCCTCCTCCGACGGTCTGGTCTGCTTCCGTAACCGGAGTTCAGATTACCCAACTCTAATTATCTGTAATCCCCTCACTAAGACGCGTAGAATCCTCCCCGAAATGCTCCAAATCCGCTACATTGACATCATTGGCATGGTCGCCGAGCGGGCCTCCGGCGATTACAGGGTACTCGTGACGGGGACTACTGAGCCCGCGTCGAACGAGAGCATTACCGAGGTCTATGAGTCAAAAACCCGCACGTGGGCTCACCACTGCTGCTCCCGGCATGAATTCTTACAGTTCTGGTACGAGGTGCATGCTCTCTTTCATGATGGGTCCTTTTACTGCCTCGCGACCCCTGTTAATTTTTTGCAAGGGTACCGTCTCATCTCATACAATTTGGAGAGAAGAGATTGGGTTGATCTGAATGTTAAAATGCCAGCGGGAGACATTCGTTGCCCATCATTGGTTGTATGTAGAGGGAAGTTGCTGTTGACCGGGAAGATTATGGAGGATTACTTGATTAGGAGCATTTGCATTTGGGAGCTTAGATGGGAGAGTCTGAGGTGGGTAAAAGTGGGCGTGGTTCCTGATGAGATACTGAGTAAGATGGATATGCCACACTCGATATTGATCCAATGCCATGGATATGGAGATTTGATGTGCTTTAGCACACATCGAGGGTGGCAATCTATGATCCACAACTTGACGGAACAGACTTGGGAATGGTTGCCAGAGAATGATGTGTTTGATCGGAATCAACCATTGGCACAGGGAAGAAATAATCTTATTCTGTTACCATATGAGCCGAGCTTGTCAGCAAGGGTTTAAGTTATCGCTTGAGGGATAATTTGCCATTGTTTTGTATTCTGCTTGTGTTCAGTGAATGGTTGTCACTTCGTTGTTTTTAATCCTTTGGAGTTAGCAATCCATTTTGGGATATGATTCTAGTTCCAAGCTTGCCCATATTACTGTTTCTGTTGGATAAGTGTTGTTTGTGTAAGTCCAATCTTGTTTATGTGTGGCTGGTTTGGTTTTAGTGGGGATATGTTCACTTTCTGTGAATTGGGACTGACAGCTTGTTAGATTTTCCAACTGTCGAATGTAGGCACACAAGGTGGAAACTGATGGTTGATCTTTGCACCCTGTTTTCCCCGGCACAACCCAATTCCTTGTTAAATCAAACAAATGGTCTAGATCCCTTCGTATCATTACTCTGACCTCCACATTCTTTCAGACACAAACTTTTGGAGGAGATCCTTTGGATGCTTTTATTTATTTATACCTGGAAGCTGGGCATCGAAGAATGTCTTGTTTCCTTCATATCTTGCATAGAAATTTAGAGATTAGGTGTACTCATCTCCTATAATATTAATGCTAGCTTATGCTCTCAATAAGGAGTATTTAGCTGAATCAGCCCTATAGAAGTGGATCCTCCAATCTGTCCATTTCTGTCATTAATTGTTCCCAGAAATACGTGGAAACTACCTTGCCAGTTCCATGGAAACATTTTCCTTTGCAATGGCCACGATTTGAAAATCCTCTTACTTCTGCAGATGAAATGCTTTCTGTTTCCATAATGATAGGGACCCTGCAGATGACATAAAGAAAAAATTCCTTGCCAACTCTGAATCCTCAACACTCGAGCAGACACATTAGAATCTTTTATGGTTTTCCTGGTAGCCTAACATGAAGCATTGTAGAATCTTGCTTCCCTTTCTTGTCTTCATGTCCATCAATCTAAGATTGAATAGTAGTTTCAATTTTGGGATGTAACTGATCAATAGCCGATGAAAGGGCTCAGTAGTCAGAGGTGACTGTTTCACATATGTGATAGAAACTTATTGCATGAGGAAGAAGACAAATCAAAGAATTTATGCTGCTGCATGATCTTATATAGACTATATGGTGTTGACAATGATGCTTTATGGGCTAAGGCATGTATCAAAGGCAGGTATGATTTCCAAATAGTGCTTTATTGATGTTTCTAAAACTCTCTCTGCTTCGTTCCTTCTCCTTGCATCCCACTGTTTCTTTGCTGTTAACGAATGATCACTAATCATCTTTGCCCACTTTACCACATAAATAGCCTTACATAAGCAATATTGTCACAAGGTCTTGTCTCCTGAAGCTCTTATAGAATAATATCCTTACTGGCTATACTCTGAAATCAGAAAATTTTAACACATGGGCAGTATTTTGGCTGGATGCTTAGCCAAACACAGACAAGGGAATTGATAAACATTTGGAGAATGGTAGGGGCGAGTCAACAAAGAGTCCACTTGGTCAATTTTTCTCTTGTAATCAAGTGCATATTTTCTTATTTGACATCCTTTAGTGTTCGGTAAACATGGGTTCAGTGGGACCCCTTGCATATAGCTGCACTAAAATACTCAGGAACTAGTCTGAAATTATTGAATTCTTACAGTTTTGCTCCTAAGCCTTGATGTTTCTGTCCAGCCAATTTACATTACCCCTAAAGTCAACTTCAGTTCTCATTTCAACATTTGGAACAAGGTGTCCAGAGTGTTCTTGGGTAATTCTTCATCTATGAGGCCAATTGAAAATTCCTGCAGCTCATTGCAGGTCCCTTCCCAACAAATTGAGATGTCTGCCATAGTAATTTTTCCATTGTGATTGTTCTTTTTGCATTGGTTTCTTCATTCCAACAGCTTTACTTCTACTTTCACTAATACCAATGCATCAAAACGATATTAGATGTGTAGTCTGTGCTTTTTAACTGAATTTTGAGTACTAATAGACATATTAGTTGCATTTGCAATCTTTCTTATGCCATATCCCTTTGGATAGGTGTAAAAAAGATGTGCTTCAAAAAGAGATATAAATGATATACAACAATGCTAGCCATATAGTGAATAAAGATAAAAGTACATAGGATGAATGAGTGGAAAAGATAAGGTTGATAATTGAAAATATAAATAACAATGAGGAAAAAGTGTGGCTGCTAGAGGTTGTTAGGATAATTAACGTCACATCACATTAAACAATATGGGAAAAGTGGGAGGAAATTATTCTTCTCCCTTTTTTTACATGCATCCACACAGATGCCTGTATGCCTTTCAACATGGGATGCTTGCATGTTCTCATTAAAGTCTATCTGACCCATCTTTGAGAAATTGCATTTGCTTTAGTCTGTTGGGTATTTAGGAGGATTTATATAGCATATGCCTTGTAACAAATTGCCCATCCAACGCAATCAAAGCTTTAGGACGGAATCTGAAAAGCTTTTCTAACCGTATGAGCTGCTTGAGGAATTCCATCATCTTATCTACACATAATGACATGTCAATAATAATGACTACCAGAATGAGGAAAAAAAGAATTTCACTCTCTCATTGAGCTACACGCTTCATAATGATCCATTCCCATGATACCAACACCTTCCCCAGGAACATAAGAACCTGGTCATCCATATTCCACATCAACTCAGTACACAACTGGAGAACCGATAACTGAAAAGATGTCCATGCGTTGGTTCTGAAACCTCTTCTTTTTACAGCTGTTGAATGAGTTGAGCATAGGATATAAAAGCTGGCTGATTCCAGCAGTGATTATGTAATGTTTATGCTCTTTGCTGCATATGTGATTTCACTCCCCGAATTGTCTGGCATTTTTTTCTAAATTTCTTGTAGTTGACTTTGCTTCTTTATTGAGTTCGCAGGAAAGATGATGGGGAATTCAACTTACAAGGTTATGTACTAACCTTTGCACAGTAGACCACAGCTCTAGTTCATCCTGCATTTCGAAGAATGCTTTTAGTAATATCTCCTTTGTTTGTTTATTTATTTTCTTGCTGGGCTTCTATTTTTGTCTTGTTCATCTCGTATTTGAGTGCTTCAGTTGGATGCTAGTTCTTTTTTGCTTTGGGTGTTGCAGTTGGAAAGTGCAGAGGCAAACACCTTTTCTTAAAGTTAGTAACTACCTAACTAATGAATAAAAGATATTTGTGGATGGCTATGCTATCTCTATAAGGTTCGATTGTTCATTTGGTCAATTTTCATTGCTTTATTATGCACCCACATAAAAAATTTGACCTTCTTTGATGTTTGCCAGCATGAATTGGACTGGCTCAACAACGATGTCTGATGACTTTGGATAGAGTCAACGGTGAATTCATTTTAGGTAGCTTAGCAGTAACACTAGTAAAAAGAATAAAAGTTGACCTGGATGGTTTACTCATCCGCAACTGATACCAACAGATGCACAACTTAGGTGTAAGCTGTTATTTATTTATTTATTCACTATTTTTTTATGTGTGTGTGTCTATATATATATATATATATATATATATATAAAGCTTAATAGGTGATGGGAATTCCCATAGGGAGCTGAGTAGATTGGTATGGACGCAAGTTGCATTTTGGGAACGGTGTTTATTCAAGATGGCACGTCGTCAAATCTCAAGAGATGTTGAGGTTAGGAAATCACATGATAGCGCGCACCATGCTGTACGTGGCCTCCCAGCCGTTGCGCATATCACCTGTCGTAGATACAGCCTATGCAACTTTATTTTTTGTATTCCGAATTTAGCATCTAGTTAGAAAAATCATGAATATTAGTTATTCATGTGAGTCACGAAGGCAGATTAAGTGCTAAAATATCAACTTTCAAAGATACAGCCTAAGTCATAGATTTTGTTAATAATAAATTACAAATAAAAAATAACTTATTTGGACTAATACCATCCATCTGTGGATTCCGATGGTAAGGTGATAGTTGCGATGAGTCTGTTTCAATGGACGGAGAAAATTCGTTAACCGCCAAATGCTCTGTCGCAAAGTCCGAGAACGTTGATTTACCTGCTCATCTATCGGTTATATCTTTGATTATTATTAGATGGAAGTGATGTCAACGGTCCGGATTTGAAATACTTGTCATCAGGTGTACAACAGACCGCTAGTTGTAAGGCAACCAAATCAAGCTGATATTGATAAAGAAATAACTTTTGGACCCAGAACGCTGTCAGGCGTGAGGGCAGGACGTGTGACCGGAATGCGCTCTGAACAAGGTAGTTCCGCACACGACAAAGAATGCACATCTGCTGTTGCTTGTACGATTTCTCTCGACGTGCGTCCGTAAACGAGTCTGGACACTGCTTTCGATCTCGTGGTTTCCCATGCTTCAAGCCTTATCGCCGAAGTATGCAATTGGGCCATTGCCCTTTAGGACGCAGGGAAGACAGCGCGGTTGCCGTTTTCTAGGCGTGGACAACCATCGTAACCATTTTCCACATTAGACGATAGGAAATTTAGACTCTTCTGGTCGGTAATGCACCTTCGGGCATTCCTTCCGGGCCGCGGGCGGGAGCGCGCGTTGCATTCTCGCTCATGCTCCAACGATGGATTTGTAAGTACGCACGTGCGAGATAATGGGACCGCACATCATCTAATGTGGCAGCAATATTCCCCTGTCGCGTGCCGCTGTCTCCATTAAAAACGCTGGGAAGGTCCAAAGACCCTGGAGAAGGTGGAGATGGGGAAAAGGCTCGGCTCCGGAAGCGAGAGTTGGTGGAGAGGTCTGACCCCCGAGGTATTCGCGATGATCGTCGGCCGCATTCCATCCGACGAGATTGCTCGTGCAATCCCGTTCGTCGCCCGCTCCTGGCGCGACCTCCTTTCTGGGCCTTACTGCTGGTCCGTCATCGACATCGAGAAGTGGTGTCGACGCTGCAACCGCACCGACGTCATCGACCCCGTCGTACGCAAGCTCGTCCGTCGCAGCAGTGGGATGGTCCGGTGCATCTCAGCGTACAAGATTGGATACTCTGCGTTCTCCTTCCTCGCTTTCTCGTGCGTCTCCCTACCCGTGTTTCTATTCTTTTTGACCCCTCTGGTTTGCTTTCCCTCTTGCGTTTTCAACTCAGAGTTTCTAAGCGCCGCTAACGGCGGTTGCTGCTACATGCCGGTAAGATGTTTTTTCATCCACTTTCCGTAAGATTTTCCATTTTTTGAAGGGTAATGAATAGAATGAGAGAGAAAAATTCATACCATCTTACATCCTTATTTTTTCTCGAATTTTTATTTTCATTTTACATTTTTAAGCATTAATCAGGATTTTTGTATGAGTGACAGTGAACGAAATAGAGAAATGCATATAATCTTATTTTTGCATTTAGGTATTAAATAAATACTATTTTCCGTCGATTGTAACAGCGTTATCACCGTACGCACGCCTTTCCATGCGGCGGCCCTTTCGATGTCAGTGCTATTTGCTGATAGACTTTTGTAGAAAATACTTATAGAGTGCTAATTCATATTTTTCTTGAAAAAAGTTATTAAAAGGCAAACTAAATATTGAATACTTTCTCTTCTCTGAAACTATTCTCCTGCATTTTTCATGCTCGTATTTTCCGTTCCATGATAGATCGCTAGCAATAAGTCGGTGGAAAGCTAGCGTGCGCCTGTTGCGCATTGAGGTAGGCGTATCGTCTGCTACGCACGCTACCTATGGACTTTTAACCCCCGTTTCATGTTGCTTCATCTCATCGTACAAAGCATTTAATATATATATATATATGTGTATATATATATAATTCATCAAAATCGGATATTCAGTGGCTCATATCAAAGAAAATATGAAAGAAAATTTTCTAGTGTTGAATTTATTTTTAGGACCATATATGATATATATGTAGCAAATTTTAAATGTACAAATTTTAACTAGGATGGATATTAAAGTTGTACACGTATACAAGTAAACAGATCACAAATATTTAATTTAAATAATGATTTTTAAATATTGTTGCCCACCTGATATATGTTTTAGCTTTTAAAAATTAAATCGTATTTAATGTATAAAATACGGTGGAATTAAGCAAACGCTGCCGGGGTTACTCGGGGTTGGAGAAGGTACGCTAACAGTGGCATGCGTTGTTGCTGCCTGGACGGGATGGTCCAGGGGAAGGTTCACCATACACGTGGTTTGCTTGGCGTGCCTTTGGCTGCTGCCGGATCACTGGAATCGGCGGACGCCGACTTTCCTCGCGTAGAAATAGATAATTTATTAAGTCTATTTACTTTGTGGCATTTTCGTTATGATATTTTAATTTATAATAAAAGTGGTATGTTTTTGGTTTTGCATCCTACTGGTTAGAGGGGAAAG